>JAPVRG010260287.1:7121-20980 GCA_029783565.1 Rhagoletis cerasi
AAATATTGTATGTAGTACTATATACGTAGTATTTTTGTATGCTCTTATAACATGCCTTCCTTGCTTTCTTAGATTTCATGTACGTACATAGTTTGCTTGATTGCGCGAAATTGTATGTCTTCTACGGCCATTCGAACGAATACTCAATTGAGGCTAAGCGCAACTGACTGTCATTTATCGCAACTAGAATTCGCAAAAGGTCAGAGTTCAATGAGAATAACTTAATGTGTGCGCTTATGGTCAAGCATATGGAACGGGTCAAAAGCTAAGGGTGCACTATGAGATACATGTGGGCATAGTTAAGTAGAAAAGGAAGTGAATGAAATAGAGAAGATTTATGCGAAAAACATACTGAAACTGGTGTAAAAAGAAGGAACTACACACCGTAAATGACAAAAAATATTTACGTATGTACATTTAATTGTAAGAACTACAAAAATTAAATCCCGGCAATCCCCATTATCTCAACGCTCTCACTTTACCTAAAGCCGAAAATTAAAAATCTAAAATCTACAGGTTCTTAAAGCTGAGTTAGTCCATACTTAACAGAAATTACCGTAAGAAATTGTCAATGATTACTCAACACGTCAACTTAGGCCGGATGCGAAAATATTTTGCTTTTATTTTCGCTTTTTCAGCTGATTGACATTTCGCCGCCTCTATTGCCACATAAAAAAAAATGCACACAAAACAAATTTGTGCTTTCATTTATTTTTAAGAAAAAAAAAAAAATATGGCAAGCCTGATTCTCTCACGGCTCTCAATTCCGTTTTTAAGTTTCTTACGGTAAGTCTAGTAAGTAAATTTGATAAGTTAAGTTATGTTATGTTAAGTTAAGTGATGTAAAGTCAAGCTAAGTTAATTTAAGCTAAGTTACGTTAAGTTAAGTTGATTTGGGTTAAGTTAAGTAAATCAACTCATGTCTAACTGAGCCTTTAGGTTTAAAAACTTAACTTGTTTAAAAGTCAAGTAATACTTAAGGAAAAAGTATCAATAATATTTTTTTCTATTTGTAATTGCGAGGCTCTAAGGATTACAAGGGTTGCTTAGTACGACTCTACCAACCAAACTGGAGTGGAGTAGTACTTTTAATGACCTGAATGTGAGTACTAATGGGGGAAACGCTACCCAAGCCAAGGTGTTGTGGTGGCCGTGCCGATAACTGAGTGATCACCACAAATGCTCAGGAAAGGTCAGTTGTAATCAAATCCCGTCTAAACGAACGAGCAATGAACACTTCCGGACTACTCAAAGCACCTTTTATGAGCATAATAAATCACATAAACTGAATTGAAAACGGGCGCCTGGTCAAGAAGCCTACATACATACGTCAGTAAAGAAGCTATTCCTGCCATGCCCACAGGTAATTCAACCTTTTGCAAGCGATTCTGGAACTTTCTAGTCAAAGGCTTCGATAAGCAGGCAATTCTTGTCGTTGAAAGAATTATATTTTCGATGAATTCCAGCTCTACGTTTGAAGAACGAACCACTTTCTAAATGCACGTCGAACTGACAACAATAAAATCACAACAAAAGGCCAAATGGTGAAGAAGTAGACCGCCACGCTCTGCAAGACGAAGAAATGCCTGCCAAACCCGCAAAGAAATCGCAAAAGATTAGTGAATGTCTATCAGTGAGCACTAAAAAAATAAAGCACAAGTCGCCACGTCAATCGCCAATACTCAGGTTTTCATAAGCCAACAAGCCATAGCAGCCTCAGAGGCATAGAACGCAACCACCGACAGATGATGGAATGACAGCGCTCCAAATGCTTAAGATAAAGTAACAAATGATGTTACAGCGGCTACGAAACATCGAAATATCTGTACGAGACCCTAGAGGCCAGGAATGACCAACTCCTCATTCCAGCCCATCTCAGCTCAACGTGAATTGGTCTTGTTTTTCTTGAAAATATTAGAAATAGACAAAGCATCGCCAGCTTACGCGGTCATTAAAAAAAATTATTCAGCTCATTTCAGCACTCCAGCCTTTCTAGATTTAAATCGCTTTATTGTTTAAAACTTCAAGCTCCTGGAGTCATTTCAGCTAAAAATCGGCGTTTGGGATGGCTTATAGGCATCTATCATAGATGAATTTCGCTGGACCAGGCCTTCGGAAATTCTAGTATTAAGATTGTCCGGTCTCGTGTTAGGCGGCATCCATAACAGAACCTATATGCTCGAATTACTCTGAATTCTTTTCAAGGACACCAATTAATCTAATGCGCGGACCAATATTCACTGGGTTTTTTCTCCTTTGGTTCCGTCATTTAAAAACTTATGCGATCGTCGGCTTCAAACTCAAGGTTATTCCAGCAAAGGACGTCTCAGCTGGTCTGAAAGTCAAACTTGCTATAAAATTTATGAGTAAAAGGATTCCACTGGTCGGTGGAAGATGAATCACTAAGCGAGTTGGTGGAAAGAAACTGTGATACATCTCTAAAGATTGGGGAAGTGGTTAGCCGATGTTGGACTACTGAGGCTTTTTTTTTTGCAAATATAGTAACAAATGCAACTGCCCGAACTCAAACTGCGCTATTTCTGGCGGAATTCGCTCTTGTTTCACTACGGGTAAAATAGACTTGCTAATAGGCAGTGATGACGCTTCGTTCCTTCGACTGGGTCCCCATTGAGTGCGCAAGCAAAGCAAGGGCGTGCACGAATACAGTGGAAGTATCAAGTGCAGAAAGACCTATGTGCACATGGAATGAGCAACTGGATAAAGCGCTCAAAGAAGAGAGGCAATTGGCGAAAGCTTTTTGGTCACGGAAAAATGGTTGATACTTAATGACCTATGAACCATCGGACGTCTCTTAGATTCACACTCGACCCTCGATGTAGGACAAAATTTGTGAACAAAGCAGGTGACCGGCATGAGCTTTGGTTACTTTTCAGCACCAGATCGTATTCCTGATCTTCGTTTCTCAGCATAGCGCGTCGCCTTGGAAGACAAACAGTCCTGAGAGAATATATGAAACTAAGTCAGAGATCATCCAACGTCTCATAAGTCTCGAGTTGAGGAATTTCTACTCTATGACCACTGCAGATGCATTTTCGGGGACCAAATCAAAGATTTTTTCAAGTATTCTATAAGAATTAGAGAAAATACGGAGTATTGCCTTGCGGTGTAACACCTTAATTCTTGAACTACAACCGGACTCACTTAGAAAGTGAGGATAAAGAGAAAAAATTTACAAAAAATGCTTGGGAATTCGTAATAAGACTCCATTTGAGCCACAAAAATATCGCAATTAAAGCACACCGTCGCTTTACCGACCTCCAGTCGCCATTACGCGCGTATTTGCGTCATCAGACGTGGTTCAATTTTTAAGTTTCTGTCTGAGCCAGCAATGGCAATGACCATAACAATAACAATAAAGATAAAGTTACGTTGGGCACTTTCAAAATACTACGTGCAGAGTTACAATTGAGAAGATTTCTTATGGGCATAACAAAAAAAAAGTGAAGAAAAGAGGCAAGATGCATAAGAATAATGTGGAAAAAAAGTAGCGACAACGAATAAAATGATTTAAAGATTGATTAGTCAGCAGCAGCGGCGGCGACAGTGAATAGACGTATAGCAAGGTGCATTTCAACGGGCGGCGCATTGGTGGAGATGGGAACGAAGAGGGAGACGGAAACGAAAAGCGAGATGAAGCAATGAAAGGTCAAACTCATGACGCGCCAGCGAGACCGAACCTAGAACAAAAGCGCAATAAACTATGCATTGTTATCGGGCGCTTTTTGTGTAGTCTTTGTTGTTTTCTTGTAACAAAATTTTATTATTATTGTTATTATGCAAGCACCATAGTAGAATTAAAGTAATAAAAAGGAAAAAAATGAGTGGAAAAGAAAGAAAGAAATAAAAAGAAAAAACAACAAAAGACAAATAAAAAGTAATAAAAAGAGAAAAAACCTCAGTAGACACTGCCAGCGCAACCGCTCGAGATGCAGATAAGCGACAACTGATGACAACCATGGAATGGCATGAAACAGCTGCTGGCTGGTTGGAGAATGTTGAAGGAATATGCAGCCGGCAAAAACAAGAATAAGAAGAAAAACGAAATTCTCAAGACTTTTCGAGAGGCAACCCAATTGCAAAGGTTAAGTTCACGCGAGACACACAAAAGAACGGCAGCGAAGGGTAGACAAGCTTGAGTAGGTATTGAAGTAGTTGGATTTAAGCTTCACCAGACCGACCGACTTGGAAATGTGCGAAGGGTACTGAAGCCGCAGCCACAGACGACCGCATTCTTCGTTGCAATTTTTGCTTAAGGTAATACATATCTACTTTCTTTTTATATCATAAAAGAGTTACTACAAGCGCTGACATACGGGTAACGGGCACAGCACGCGCGTGTCTAACCCTTAAATTACGTATGTACTGCAGCCCATGTGGCCCATTCGCCGTCAGACCACCAGCGCTTTCAACACTTAGCCACATGGCATGAAGAAGAAATTAACTGCTGTTGCAACTGATGATGCACACATAACCTCAAAGTATGTACATACTACGTATTTTCAGCGGAAAGTGTGAGGCATACATATCTACTCGTACAACCACAAAGCACAGATACAGAACAACAAACATCTACTTTTGGAGCAGCTTGCAGTCTGCGCAACTTCAGAAAATTTTAATGACTCAGCGTGTAGGCATCACAAGCAGCTGTCTATATACTTTTCAGGCACACTGTGCCGGTATTTTTTTGGCTTTTGGCAGCTTTAATATTATTCTTTAAAAATATAAGTATTGAAGAGTGAAATGGAATTTCTTCAACAGATTCGAGTTGGACGCACATAAGTATGTACGTATGTTTCTTTGTATGTGTCTTAAATATATTACTTTTGCGTCGCTCTTGGGCTAATTATGGATGTGTGAATGAAGAAAGCAGAAACTCGTAAAAAATCAATTTGTAGGTGTTAGTGGAGTTGTTGCGGAGTTGATTTGAAATGCGGCCCATTGGTGCGATACGTCCAAGCCAGAGGCGACATTGTGTTTTAATTCCCTGCACTATGCCTATGGCTTTGTAAAACTCAAACAGCTTCTGCGAAATTCGTTGCCGCCAATGCACAAGGGCCCGAAATTCAGGGTACTTTTGAATAAGGAGAAACAGTGCTCTGCGCCTTGCTCGACGTAGAGGGAGCGTTTGACAATACGTCTCACTCTGATGTGCGCAGGGCACTGGAGAGAAGAAAGGTGCAGCCGGTGATCTGCAACTGGGTGGATACACTGCTGAACCGACGTAGCCGACAGCGTGGTACAAATACAAACAAAAAAGGATGCCCACAGGGAGGGGTCCTATCACCACTTCTGCGGAGCTTGGTAGTGGATTAACTCCTGCAGCTTCCCTCTGACAATGGTATCCGCTGCCAAGGCTATGCGGACGACATAGTGATCATTGCCAGAGGGAATTTGAGAGCACGCTCTTTGGCATTATTCAAAGAGGCTGGTGTGCCAAGCTGGGGCTTAGCAATAACCCAGCCAAACCCGTCATCGTTCCATTCACCGGGCATGAGAGACTTAACCTTGGATCGCTCACTAAGTTACAATGACTGGCATGTGTATGCATAACGTGAGCGATGCCCACGTGCCCGACGACGGCGCTGGAAGTGGTCCTTGAACTTGAGCCTCTATATAACTAAGAGCAAGCCGCCAAAAGAACTCTGATTAGCTTTGCCAGTGATGGTTCTGGAAGAGGTAAGGTCATACCCTCTAGGAATATGGCGAAGCTTGGGTCCTCGCTCCCGCTAGCTCTTTTACGGGGGACGATATAGGTAGAACTATAATTTAAGCAGCAAAGCTACCTAGAGCATCTCCACCTTTGAGAGGCGCTATCGGGATAGCACTCCACAGACTACTCGAAGACCCCAGAGGGAATATGGGCTGGAATATTTGGACCCAGAACCAGGAGTAGGAATTGAGTATAGTCCCTATGGGGAAATATCCGAACATATTCCAAGCAGGAGTGTGCGCCATTTATTTGTGCACGGAGACTATTATTAACAGAGGGTACCGAAATGAGAAAATTATAATCGTAAGTTACAGCCAGGCGGCACTCAAGGCTCTATTATCTTATGAAATAAAATCACCATTGGTCCTTGAAAGCAGGCACAATAATATCCGTCTAGCGTGGGTACCTGGCCATATGGGAATAGAGGGTAACGATTCAGCGGACTGTCTCGCAAGAGAAGCGGCAGTCATCACTCCAGTTGGCCCCGGTCGCTTCCTGGGAATAGGTCCCAATACTATAAGGGAGGAGCTTAGGTCGGAGAGAATCATTTTACGGGACTTAAACTGGCACAGTTCGGCATCTACAAAAGCTGGGGATATGGTCGAATGACCTTTGCAGTTTCTGCGACTCTACCAGCGAAACACCGCTTCACATCCTCATCGAGTGTGATGCAGTCTACAGAAGACGTGAGAGGTGTCTAGGCTATATGCGGCCAGAGCATGAGTTCCCCGACCATATTAACTATTCACACCCGTTGAATAGCTCAGCTGGCAGGCTTCGGCAGCCGCGGAGTGGCTATACGTATCTCGTCACAGTCGGATGTTGCGACATCGACTTTATCGTCCGAAACTGCAGCCCAGGCAGATCTCCTCCACTGGCTTTAGCGCTGTTGCGATTCAGCAGGGTGAAGAATTCCTTCCATCCTGGTATTAATAAATTCCATGAGTCGCTTAAATTTCTGATAAAATATTCGGGCGTTTTTCCTGTCGGCTGGCATTTAATGCTCTCCCCTTTTCACTAATTTCTGTCTTTCTCTTTTTGTTACGCAAAATACGTCTCGCTTTCCTCTTCAGCTCCCTATATCGATGTCACACAGCTCGCGTTGTGCCCGATCGCTGCGTGGCCTTGTTGGCCGCAACTTTTTTCCCCTTTTCTGATATCCGACTACTTCAACGTTGAGCTTTCTTTCATTGCTGGACACACATTTTCTACAGAACAGAGGCGGGCGTGCACCTGGACTACAAAAAGGTAGAGCCACGTGGGGATATTTGGCCCTCGAATCGTACGTACGTCTAGAAAACTAGAAACATGTCTTCCGTTTGTAACAACTAGCTAATTTGGTTTCTTTTTTCGACCCGAAGGTAGCTATGTAGCCTGATGAATGCTTATAAGCTGAAAACCAGTACTGCAGCCTACTATTTTTCCTGTCGCGACAAAGTCGATCGGCATCAGTCTTTTAGCAGACGTTTCGTCGTGGAGGCTGAATTTTTAGACGGTGGAACCAAAGATCCCTTTGTTGCCGACCCTGGCATTGAACAAATCTTTGGACGCTTCATCCACCAACACCGAGTCGCTAACTCCTTTCAGTGGCAACTGTAGTAGATAGACATTGCAAAGTCCCACATGTTAACGGAGTTAATTTCCCAATTAAGCGTAGAGACATTCCAGGAGCGTACGGACCTCAAATCATAGTGTTTTAAACATCTGCCGCAGTCATCATGAAGAGAAGTGGCTCTCATCCGTGGCATTTTAATAATTTTCATTGGACTTTCATTTGTTTTACGTGGCGCGCAGAAAAAATTGTGGCAATTGTTGAGTAAACATTTATATACATGGCCAGCCGTTTTCTCCAAGGAAGACACCCACTCCTCACCATTTTCTGAACAGATACTGCAGACTTCAGTGGACTCTCCAACCGAATACGTCGAAGTGGCCTTACTAAAGCTCCCCTTTCTCGGCCGTGTCCTAAGTAACCAACAAGGTTTGGTTACCGCATTTCACGTTGACTAGGGTTCAGATAAGCGGACGCAGGAGTAGGAATTGAGTATAGTCGAGCGACTAACTGCAGAAGCTCCAGCACGCCTTTGCCGGAAAATTTTAATGAAAAAGTCTCTGACCTATCAAACTGCCCACTTACTCAATTGTTTGTTAAGATTTCGAAAAAATTTAATTAGAAAGCAAAACATAAAAAGCCAACCTGGCAAGAAATAAACAAAAGCCATTTCAATTTAATCCGAAAAAAGCAAAAACCAACGGAGCAACAATTGCCACATCGCGCAAGCACCACAAACTGCTCTGCGATATCATTTTACAATTTCTTAACAATAACATTAACGCGGTTGCAAGCGTTCCACTCTCTCTCTCTCTCTCTTCCATGCCACCCAAATCAATTCGAACACTGCTGCCTGGGGCCGAAGCGAGAAGCCATCAGGAAGCGAGAAATTGCGGCAGCCCATTTGCGAGCAGATAAAATTACTAACCTAATTTGTTGTAAGTACATACGTACATATATATTTTCTTTTGCAATCGCTTGCTGCTTCGTAACTTTGTCTTAACTAAATGTTGCACAAAAATGTATACATATATAACAATACATATGTATCTAAATATATACACTTTCACATGCATATGCATCTGCCCATTTGTTTATCCATAGCATTGCTTATGGAGGTTAACCATCGTTGTTTTACGAGTTGAAAGTAAAAACAAAAAAACAGTAACAATAAACTAACCTCAACTTGATATGAGCTGCACTTTCATAGTAAAATCAACAACAAAGAAATTTATTTGAGAGGAGTAGTGCCTGCTGATAAAACGAATACTGTGTGTAACTATATACTTTATGTATGTAGGTATGTGCAAACATAAGTGCATATTTAGCTTAGATAAGGGAAAAGTGAAATATGTATAAAATTTTCAGTAAGGCAAAAAAAATTATGTATTTAAAAAAAATTAAAAACCAGCTTTTTCTCGCAGCTCCATCCGCGTGGATGTTTTGATTACAAATGCAAATGTATCAAAATGAAAATGGATTAAATTGACGAAAATAATAAATTTTATTAAAGCAAAGTCGCTTATTGTCTCAAGGTTCCAGAGCATGGTCAATGTGTTGAGTTTCAACAAAATTGTCAATTTCAACTAGTTAGTCTTTATACATTAGACTGGTCCAGGAAATCCTTTTTTCAATATTATTCAGTGTTCACGCAAATTTTTGTTCCTTTTGCTAAAAAATGAAAGTACATAACTTGCTTTAAAAAAAATTAAATTTAGAGGTCGCTCAAGTCAATTTTTATTTTGCTTAAAATTACTCGTCCTTCAATCCGTGCGCACGCGAAATTCCTCTGAAAATTGAAGTTTTGTAAGATCTTATAATATGCTTTCGAGGCTGCTGATATACCAGAAGAGTTATTTTTTCGATCCGGCTCTTACCTTTATAGATAATATGAATAAATAACAAAAAAGAACGAGAAAAAACCCCGAAAATGCGTTTTAAAATTTGCTTATTTCTTAGAAAAAATTTTAATTTTTTTTATTTTTTACATCCACGCATCTAAATTCAGGTTCACTAATTTGCTGATATCTCCAGAAGTAATAAACTTTAAATCCTCTGCGATAACTCATTTTGTCCGCTAAGATTATGGCTATACATGTAAGCATTGACATAAAATCAGATACATTTCTTCTAAGAAAGTATCTACTTTAAAAGTTCAATTTCGGGTTTTTTTATCGTTCTTTTCATTATTTATTCGTATTATCTAAAAAAATAAGAGCCGGATCGAAAAAATAACTCTCCTGGTATATTCAGCAGCCTCGAAAGCATATTATAAGATCTTACAAAACTTAAATTTTCAGAGGAATTTCTCGTGCGCACGGATTGAAGGACAAGTAATTTTAAGCAAAATAAAAAAGGACTTGAGCGACCTCTAAATTTTTTTTTTTTTTTTAATTCAAGTTATGTACTTTTATTTTTTAGCGAAAGGAACAAAAATTTGCGTGAGCACTGAATAATATTGAAAAAAAAGGATTTCCTGGACCAGTCTAATATACATATATACAAATTTTTTAAATTATTTTTATATACATAAATAAGTGGCGATTCTATCCATAAATGTGTCTGAATAAATGCAGATACCACCACTTTTTTTAATATCAATAGCTCATTGTTATACTTCATTGAAATTAAATAGAATAAAATTATTGAGATTTACGAAAGGTGTTCCATTTTGAAAATGTTGACTTAAATTGAATTAAATTTTTTAAATAGGTGGCACTCTATTCGAAATATTTTCCTAATAGCGCTTTCTTAAACATATTTCGTTTGACAACCATATTCTTATATATTTAAATTTAATTTAATTTTTAAACAGGTGGCAACCCTCTTCAAAATTTTGTCGAAATAAAACTTTCTTAAACCTGTTCCGTTTGACATTCATATTGTAAACTTTCAATAATCTAACTGATTATATTTAATTCAAATTTTAAACAGGTGGCAACTCCTTTAAAAATATTCTCGAAACAAAGCTTTTATTAAACATTATTCTTTTGACACGCATGCTGTAATGTTCCATTTAACTTATTGATCAAATCGAGTTAGGATTTTTAAAGCTGGCAATCCTCTTAAAAAATATTTTCGAAATAAATCTTTCTTAAACGTAAGTATTTCGTTTGACATCCATATTGTAATACTTTATTTAACTTATTAAAAAGCCACTTTTTGAAATAAAGCTTTCTTACATCTCTCTCGTTTGATATCCTTATTAAAATATTTCACTTAACTTGTTAATTAAATTGATTTTGAATTTCGATATAGGTGGCAACTACCTTCCAAAAATATTTTCGAAATAAAACTTTCCTTAACTTCACTCGTTTGATATCAAACCCAAGTTAAAATATTTCAATTTATTTTTTAATTAAATTGTATTCAAATTTTCAAATAGTTGGCAGCCCTCTTCAAAAGTATTTTCAAAATAACGGGTTCTTAAAGCTCTCTAGCTTGACACCAATATTTAAGAATTTCGTTTAACCTGTTAATTAAATTGATTTTGTTTCTCTAAACAGGTGGCAACTTTCTTCAAAAATATTTTCTAAATAAAGCTTTTTAAAGCTCACTCGTTTGATACCTATATAAAAATGTTTAATTTAACTTGCTAATTAAATTGATTTTAAAATTTTAAAAAGGTGGCAGCTCTCTTCGGAATTATTTTCGAAATAAATCGTTTTTGAAACCCCTTTGCTTGACATCCACATTATTGTAGTATTTTATTTAACTTATAAATTAATTGATTGTAGCTATTAAAAGGTGGCAACTTTCTTCAAAACATTCTCCATATGTTAATCCAGATGCTAAGTTATGCGTGTGACGAGTTTTATCTAATTTCGCTGAGCCGTTTTAGCGTGAAAGCGCAACAAACATATTCACACAAAAATTTTAGGATTTAAAAAAAAATCTACTTATTAGTAATTTTTATACTGAAAAGAGCGACCATATTTTTCCTTTTATTTATTTTTTTTCCATTGCATGAATTTCTAACTAACCAGCTATAGAATTTTTTTAGGATTTTTTTTTCTATTTTTATATTTTCTTTGTATGCAAAAAATGTATGTATGTAAAACTGATGCATCAACAAAAGGTGCACATAAAATAACTCATTCGCAATAAATGCATTGCCAATTATGTATTGTAAAAAAAATTGCATAATAATTGTCTTCATGAAAATGCAATTAAATATAAATAAATAAATTTTAGACGTGCCGGCGCGCAAAGCAAAGAAAGAAAATTTGCATAATAATGAAGACAAATGATTTAAAGAAGGAGCGAGCATTACAGTAGGTAGTGATTCATAAAATGTATGTATTTGACATGGACGTAAAAGTAGCTTATACAAAAAATAATGTCAAGAAAATGTGACGAATAATAATTTTGAAATGTTTTTTTTTATATTGACAGAAATTTTCAAACGTCACCTATACCAAGTTTCAGGTAAGTAGGTATGCGCCTTTTACACACAAAAAAAATTTCAATTTGGCGCTAACGCATTCCTTTGAAATTCAACACAACTCATCTGTACTCATCTGCTTTCCCCATCTTTTCTGTGTACTCAAGCTTTCCTCAATTTCGGTCATTGCATAGAAATTCTATGCTCGCTTCAGTTCAATTGACACATTCTACGCGCCTAATTGACAACTGTCACTTCAAATATATGGTTGTGTTTTGTGATTTTATGGTTTAGGCTAAAAGGTTTCTAAAGAATTTCCAAATGCGCTAAAGGTATAATAGATTTCCCCATTTGATTTATGGTAGGCAGGTAGACCGATCAGGTACAATGAGATATTCATGAGAATAGACGATATAGAGCGTCGAAAGGATTTGTGTTTAATTAGCGTTTGCTTTTAAATACATTTATATCTCTGACTATGAGTTCTATGTACTCTACGTAGACAGCCACAGGAACTATTTGAAGCAACTATAAAATGCGCCTTCCAGTGGAGTACCAAAATTCTGCGGTCTACGCTGATATGAGCCTCGCAGATGCAAGTCCATCAACGAATAAACAGTAGGGATACAGCCACGGAACCACCGATGCCAGAGAACTTAAATCCACGAAAATAAATAGTGAAAGCCGACACCGCCGCTGCACCAGAGACCACTCCATTCCACCCGAGCTCCCTTAGGCTGCGATTCATCCGTAGTATGAGAATGACCGTAAGGAAAATCAAGCAGGCGACGCAGAGCCAGAAGAACATTAACATGGACTGCCGCAGAGATAAAATTGAAGAAATCCAACATTCCCTAAGTCAACCATCGGAGCACACCAATGGCAGCCCGATCAAAACGACCGGCAAGCAGCCCAGCAGAAGCGCAAGTGAGTAATAAACTTAGAGGAGGATCAATGCCAAGCTGTTTGGGAAAAAGGCGCGAAACACTTGGGAAGTGTATAGAAAAGGATCTCTATAGGAGAAACAACCAAGCCAGCGCGAGCAGAAAGACTTAGAAAAAATTATAAATCGAGCGGAACTCAAGCGGCAATTAGAAGCAATGTGGAAGTTTTGAAAAACATGAGGTGCCATATGAAGCGAAAAGAAGCCAAAAGTAAGAAACAATCAGAAAAAAACGAGAGCAGAAGCGTTATTATTAGAGCTCCACAAAGTAGAGAAAATCAAATTTCAGTTCCACAAGGAATTAAAGGCTACCTTGCAAGAAGCGGAAATTATCTCTGATCTCAAGCTCAAGGTAGAGATAGGCAATTTCAACTCGCTCACTGGAGGAAACGAAACCTCTGAAGCATTAGATGAACTATAAATATCGAACAAGATGAAATAGCAATGAATCTAACGACTCTGAAAAACAGGGAGCAAACAAGAGCCTTTATTCCGTTAAAACAGCAAGACTCAAAAACTCGAACTGAGCTGGTTTGCATTAAAATTGGGTAAGTCTATTGCAGAACATGGCGGCGAATAAACAAATAACCAGGCCTTTAATTTCTGTTTTGAGCGCAACATTCTACCAAAATATTTTCCCGCCGATCCATTTCTTCAGGTTTGAAAACAGAAACGAGTCAGATGGAGCTCAATCGAGAGAATAAGTATGCTGCATGCGATAGCTCAAGTGACGGGTCGTGGACGAAATTTACGAGGTTGTGCGCTTTTAATGGCTATCAAAGTGAAACGAAATGAGGCAGCTTGCTCAAAATTTTAGAGTAACTACTAACAGATTTTTGTTGATGGTAGCAGTGTTGCATTTAAAGTTAGAAGAGGAAAATTTTAAATGACACTGTATTACACCATGCGACAAAAATCGAAAAATTGCAAAACACACTAAACAATCACAATACTCACAAAAATAGGGGCCAAATATAGTAAAACTGCGTTTTTAGTTTTTCTCTCTGGAGTCAGGATTTTTTATAAAAGGACTTTGAAATTTCAAGAATGTGTTCTATTAAAATTTTCAGTGCAATGTAGAATAACAGAATGGGTGCTAAATTAAAGATACAATTCTCTAGAATTAAACAAAATTAAATCTGTTTGGCTCACAAGGACGAATAGGTATTGAAAATTCCCTCTTAAATATTTTCCTTTTTTTAAGCTAATGAAGTTAGCAGGACGAAATTCGAAGATGTGGTGGTGTATA
>JAPVRG010260288.1:0-14731 GCA_029783565.1 Rhagoletis cerasi
CCGTATACCAACCAGAATATTTTTAAGTGGGATTGCCACCTAGGGTTGCCACCTGACCGCATTTTATTTATTCCTTCAGATATCGACCACTATCTCGGGAACGGCTAAACCGATTTCGATGAAATTTGGTACATGGATAGAATGCTTCCTTCTAAGATTTTCTACTTAGATGTTGCCACTAAAGGCAACTTAGAGGGTTGCCACCTTTCCGAATTTTTTTTAAATATTAAGCAATATATAGCAATATGGGTATCAAATGGATGGTATTTGAGGCCGTATACCAACCAGAATGTTTTTATGTTAAACATAAACATAAAACATATGCGTTATTTCTGAATTTAAGAAGTTAACTTCTTTCACGTGTACTGGCTACACGCGGTTTTTTTTTCTTTACTTTTCGAGCAGATAATTATCAAGAAGAAGAAGAATAGGACAATTTGAGTATTTATCTTTTCGCTTTTGTATTTTTATGTTTTTTATTTATCAATCCGCTGATGCGAATTTCATTTCGGTTCTGTTTTACTGGGCGAAATGTTGCAGCGAATGTCACCCGACGGCATCGCTCCGCCCGACGAAATTCTCTCAGCGAATTGGTTCTGTTTATACTTTTACTTACATTAATGTAATTTGAAAAGTCGTAATCACCTCCAATCGGGCTCGAACCTTCAATCGCAAAACCAGAATCAGTAGTCATCACGCAACGCCACAGCCGATATTTTTTAGATAAGCAATTATTTGCGTTTTATTTGTTCGAAATTGTCGAACTGGTAGGCCAACGTTTTATCTGATGCCAGTTAATGAACTAGTTTGACTTTTCACTGCACGGAACGTACTCGTGCGATACTAACATAATCGTGCAACTCACTAGCTCATACACCCATATAAATGCCTTGTTCCTACTTAAAATGCTTAAATTCGACCATTTTTATGCGATTGCATTAGAGTATATATCGGTTTGTTCAAAAATAAATGTACTTTAACGGCGTTTTCTCTTCTACCGAAAAATGTTGCCTTCTCAATGCCCTCTTGGCACAAAATACTAAGGAGAGGGCAATGAAAAGGCAACATTTTTTGTAGAAAAAAAAACCGCCATTAGATAAATGCTACATATTTGGCTTACTCATAGGAATTTTTGGAATGAGTGATAGGCAAAGTTAAAAAAATCAAGAAAAATTTGGATCTTTTTAATTTTTCTCGATGCAAACTCTAAGGGCCAATTTCATAATTAAAACCTTAAAGTTCCTTTTGCAAAAGTTTCCTTTCAGTTAAAGTGCGATTTAAATGTAAGGTGCCTCTTTAAAGTCTATCTTTAAAGTGGCTTTATGCAATCGATCGGAAAAATAAAGCATCCTTTAAATTTTAAAAGATTCTTTAATTTTATTATAAAATCGGTCCTTAGTCTAAAAATATATTGTTGTACTTCATTTAATAGTCAAGCTCTTAATGATAAGTGCATCAAGTACAAAAAAATGGGTTTTTTAATAAAAAAAAATGGCGGGTTCAGGAACTACTACAAAAGTCTATTTTCGTGTTGTACTCGACCCTACATACAACTTACACTAAGTTTTGTTTCGGGCGTATTTCGTGATTTTTTTTTTGTAGCACCGTGTAATTTATATCTTTTTTAAGCAGCAGTAATGAAAAAATATGGTTCCTACATGGAATACTTTTTAGGCATTTATGGGTTGCTTCTTAAAAATTCAATTATTTTTTAAACGAAACTGTAATATTTAGAAATACTCCGTAGGAAAGTACTTTTGGCTGAATGAAAAATGTAAGGAATGAATGAAAATTGTAAGGCTAAAATAAAGTAGCTTCTTCTAAATATGAATATTTTTTGCAACAATCTACTAACTCAATAATTGTAGTTTGTTTTCCTACCATAAAAATTGATGAGGCTTTTTCGGTGCTTTCGTAATTAGCAGTTGAATTTAACTCTTTAAAATGATAACTTTGTTTCCGTTTTCTCAAAAAATTATATTTTTGACATACTTCTGTATATTATTAAACGAGCGAATTGATATTGTTAGTTCTCTTTTTATTTATTACACAAAAAAATGTAATGGCTTCTGCCTAAACATATTTTTTATTAATTTCATTTGAAATTTATACTATAAATGTAATTTATATATTTTTCTTGCAGTATTATTTCTCATTAATGCGTACGATTTTTCTCTCAATTAAACTTGTCAATTACACATATTTTTTGCGTGGTTGATGCTTTACCTCTTATGTTGGCATAAATTAAGGGAAACAGGTTGTATATGCATACATACATACGCACATACATACTACTTTCAAAAAAATGCCAACAATTTTATGATGAGCGAAAGAATTTTTCTCCACATTTTTGTGTCTGGTTTATAAAATAATAATTATTAATTACATTAATGCGCAGGAATTAATGCTAAAAATAATATAACGAAAATCTTTGTTTACACACCAGCAAAAATTTACAGAGCGATTATTGCGTTTACATGTAAATTAATTTTTCCACACTTGAATTATGTTTAAAAATGAAATATAGACTATACATTTAATACACGCTTTATTAAATATGTATGTATTCATGAAATTTGTACTTTCGTTTTACTGAACATAAAAATAATGATTTAAATTAACCTTTCGGAAAAAAAGTTAAGCCTTTACCAGTAGAAAATGGTGTAAAACCTCTGGCAAATTAACATTTTAACATTTGTCTGAGTCTAATTCATAATTTAAATGTATATAAGAAGTATTTAAAACACAAACACAAAATACTTTTACGAAAAGTGTTTAAATATAAAATAGATTCGTATTTTTAAAATACAAAAACATTTGAAAATACTTTCGGAATCACGTGTACATATATACCCCGTGTCAAAATTACATATTGACAAGTAGTAACAATTAATTTTTTTTGATATTTAACTCCCATTATGTTTTATAAAAATATAGTTTTTTCTTTAATAAAAAAACGTATAAATTCATGTTTTAAGCTCTTTGTAATATTAAAAAAAAACTCAACAAACTTTCGTAAAAACTTTAAGCTTTTTAAATAGATTTCTTAGAAAGAATTAAATAAGAGGAAAAGGCGGACCAAACCGATATTTGTACTTTTTTAGTTATTTACCTACAATAATTAAGAATATTTGTTTACCAAAGGCCAATTTCGAACTTCGAAGGGTTATATCTCGATTTCGGAGGCTAACTTCGAAAAACGGAGAAATTACTTTTTTACTTATGACTCAATCTCCAAAAAAAAAATTGGTTTGGTCCAATACCCAGAAAAAAAGTTGATTTTGCCGTATAGTGTAATGAATAATAGCAAAATTATTTTAAAATAAACAAATACAAATACTGCTTAAAAGTATATTTAAAATACAAAAATACTCTTGTAAGAAAGCATTTATTTGCATTTTATATACTTGTATATACAATACTTAACATTTCTGATTTTGCTGTAGTTAGAAGTGCGCACTCCCATTCCATGGGGCCTGGGTTCAAGCCCTGGTCCCAGCAACATCGCAAAAATGAATTATAGAAAAAAATATATATACAAAAATCGCACCTCGCACCTCGGCAGCCAATGGCAAACCTTCGATTGTAATTCTGCCATGAAAAAGCTTCTCATAAATTACAATCGCCGTTCAGAGTCGGCGAAAAACTTTAGGTCCCTCCCCATTGTGTGACAACATCAAGGCGCACGCCACAAATTGGAGGAGAAGCTCGTCCAAACACTAAAATAATATATTTACTAGCTTTTGCCCCAGCTTCGCCCTCGAGATGTTCGGTTTAACGTTATGATTTCAAATGTAACAGAAGAGAAAATAAATCATATCACCGAAACTAATAAATTTTAACTTGTTAACCAAATTGATTTTGAGTTTCTCAGCAGGGCGCAGTTCCATTTAAAAATATTTTTGAAATAAAGCTTTTTTAAACCTCTCCCGTTTCAGTAAACTGATTTTAACATTTTGAACAGGTGCTAGCCCTCTTAAAGGATATTTCCATAAAAAATTGTTCTTGAACCAATTTCGGTTAACACCCGCATTGTTGTGATATTTTATTTAACCTATTAATAAATAATCACACTTTAACTTTTTTGCAGGCGGCAACACGCTTAAAAAATATTTTCGAAATAAATAGTTTTGAAACCCCTTTCGTTTGACACTTACATTGTTGTAACATTTTTAATTTTTTAATAAGAACTTTTGAAAAAGGTGGCAACCTTCTTTAAACATTTTTTCGAAACAAATCATTGTTATACCTCTTTCGATTGATATCCAAATTGTAATACTTTAGGCAACTTATGAAAAAATGGGATTCGATTTTTAAACAGGTGGCAGTATTATTCAAAACATTTCAAATTAAAGTTTTTTTTTACGCTTGCATCCCATCATTTATTTAACTGTAAATGTCATACAAATATGTCACATCGCTTGTTCCTCAGTTTTATTGCCACATTTGCGCTTTTTTGCGTTCTCTTTCACCCCACCCCTCTCACTCTCTTTCTCTGCTGAAAGGCATATTAATATTCCGCACCTTTGCTGAAACTAGCTGTCAAAGTTTTTTTTTGTGTGTACGCGTGTACTACCTCGATGTCAAAACATATTTATAGATATTTTTGTCGTCCTTAGGCACTTATATGCTGCGCGCCGTGTGTGTTTACAAATGTGTTTGAGCGCACTTGCGTGGTGGCTGAGGGTGCACAAGCAAACTTCGGAATTTTGAGTGACAGCTGCCGTTTTTTGCGTTGGTTCAACTTGAATGGGCTAATTTGTAATTTTCATGCGCGTAAATTTTGTTTTGTACACAAAATATGAATTGAAAATGAATAATTTTTTGTGACTGTCTACATCTAAATTCTTACATATTTAAGTACATACGTATGGATGTTGACGGATTGACTTGAATTTTACGTGGCGCACAAAGATATGAAGCGAATTAAAGTGGCATATTTATGAAATAAAATTTTGCTAACTCCCGTAGGCATTGTAGGGAAAACATTTTTTAACCTCTTTAACGTTTTATATTTGCATTTATTTCGATGCAGGCAAGTAAAAAGAAATTTTACGACAAAACAAATCAAATTCCAACAAATTAGTCTATCCGCTGTCACATCTACGGTTGAGTATTTGCCGTTAGCACACATGTGCTGGCGTGCTTTTTATACCCGAGCGCACTGTGTGCACAAGGGTATTATAACTTTGTTCACATAACGGTTGTTTGTAACAGCCTAAAGGAATCGAGAACGATATAGACATATATATACCAAAATGCTCAGAATGAAAAGAGAAATCGATTAAGCCATGTCTGTCTGTCCGTCCGTCCGTCCGTCCGTCCGCACGATAACTCGAGTAAAAATTGAGATATCTCAACGAAACTTGGTACGCGTACTTCTATTTGGATAAGGACTGATGGTATTGAAAATAGGCGAAATCGGACAATAACCACGCCCACCCCCACATTTTCAGAAATACACAAACTGTGATATTTTAGTAACTACTGAAGCTTATTGACCTAAAATTAATATATACAATGATATATTAACGAGTAATAAGAATATTATAAATTTTGGAAAAAGGGGCGCAGCCACGCCCACTTATGGGTTAACATTTATATCTCGGTAACCGCTTTACCGTCTACCAAACTTGACACAAGGGTTGATGTTGGTCCAACATAGAAAATTGCTGAAAATCGGACAGTAACCACGCCCACCTCCCACCTCCCATATAACAGTAATTTGCAGAAATACAAAATCTGTGATAAATCGGTAACTACTAAAGATAATTTACTCAAAGTTTATTTTTGCAATAATTCCTTAGCAAGAAGTACGATTATATCAAATTTTTAGAAAATGGGCGTGTCACCGCCCATTTATGATTACATATGGTTGAAATCGGGCTAAAAGTACGCCCACTTTTCATATAACGGTAAATTTCAGAAATATGAAAGCTTCGATATTTCGAAATTTAGAAACGGTAGTTTACTGAAAGTTGGTACTCACAACAATCTTGTAGCAAGATGTAAGATGTTTATGGACTTAAGGAAAAGGGGCGTGATACCGCCCAGTCATGACTACTTAAGTTTATATCGGTAACCGCTTTACCGATATCTACCAAGCACAGCTAAATTATCGATAATGTTTGAAAAAGGGTAAAAAAACCACCCCTGTTTACCACGTAACGGTATGTTTCAGCATCGTGAAAAAAACAATGCTTTATACGTGCGCCGGGTATTTAATGTTCGGTTTTACCCGAACTTAGACTTCTTTACTTGTTTTATTTTTGCTTATTTCGCTATAACCAAAATTTATGTGCCTAGCATACAAACCATTTTTATGGGAAAAATTAAGCTGAGGGAATAACCCCGTCGCGTCGGTTAGCTTTTCGTATACATACATACAGGTAGCTACGATTGCAGGCTGACGGGAGAAGCTTCTCAATTGAAATTGATCGATGAAGTAGGATGACGACTTTGGCTAAATATATATGTATGTGCATACTACAGTACCAAACAAGTAAGAGCAGTGCTGTCTTCGGCTATGCCGATGGCTTCATATCTACCTTTCATGAACATCAACAAATTTTACTTTAACAGATTACTGCATTTGAAATTAGTTGTGTGGGAGCTAAACTAAAATTTTATATTCGCAGCACACATAGATAGAGGAGTTATATAAAGTAAAACCCCCTATCTGAATAAACAGTTGTTAATAATGAGTGAAAATAGTGCGAAATTTGAAGTTCCCAGCTGCATAAATGGAGGAGTTATAAAGAAAAATTTTTCATCTGAACAATCAGTTGTATGGGAGCTATATGTTATAGTCGTCCGATTTTACCGGTTCCGACAAATTATTAATACACTATAAAAATACACCCCACATACCAAATTTCAGTCGGATATCTCGAAAACTGAGGAACTAGATTACATACAAAACAGACGTACAGACGGACATGGCTAAATCGACTCAGCTCGACGCTCTGATCATATAAGTATACATTTTCATGAGTCTATCTCTTCTTATTCTGGTACTTACAAACATCGTACCAAAAATATAATACCATTTGATGCTTATGAAAGGTAAAAAAAGGGGTTCCATACACATTCGAATCTAAAGTATTTTTGCAAGGCAATTTCAAAGAAATTTTTTTTTGCCGATCTCTACGATCGCTTTTTTATACTTTTCGTCATATCTTCGGCATTTACAGTCGAATCTTTAAATGTGATATATCAATGTTTTTGTCTCGAGAAAAGTACCGCATTCTGGTACTTACCAACCAGATCTCAATTCTTATCACCCCAACATACCACTTTCTTCTTCTTCTTCTTCTTCTTCTTCTTCTTCTTCTTCTTCTTCTTCTTCTTCTTTATTGGCGCTGTAACTGCCTAAGCGATTTTGGCCTAGTCCAAAACACCACGCCAGTCATTTCTCTTCTGTGCCAACTGACGCCAATTGGAAATGCCAAGTGAAGCCAAGTCCTTCTCCACCTGGTCTTTCCAACGCAGAGGAGGCCTTCCTCTTCCTCTATTACCAGCATCGCGACCCGCGTTGAATACTTTCAGAGCAGGAGCATTTCTGTCCATTCGAACGACATGACCTAGCCAGCGGAGCCGCTGTATCTTAATTCGCTGCACTATGTCTACATCGTTGTAAAGCTCTTACAGCTCATCGTTAAATCGTCTGCGGTACTCGCCATTGCCAACGCGCAAAGGCCCGTAAATCTTTCGCAGAATCTTTCTCTCGAAAACTCCAAGAGCCGCTTCATCAGATGCCACTTTAATGGCAGTAAATTAAAGTTCACCTAAAATCATTAAACTTTTGCTAAGGAAGTATTTCGATTATACCAGTAAAACTATTTTCAAAAGAACCTTTTTATTACCGAATGTATATAGGTGTCAGTGAAAAATGCAAAAAGACGACAGAGCGCATCAATGCCTGGATTGCCTGCGTCGATTAGATAATTTTTTCAAAAGATATTGACAAATACATAACTGCGAAAGGTACCAAAAAATACGTTTTTCGAAAAATTCTCGAAAACGCTTCTTTGAAAAAAATGGGTTTTGTTTTCATATTCAGCGACCCAAAGTGAGCTTAGAAAATCCTTTTTTACAAAGGTTAATTTTTCGTGTAAACTCGTGGAATTTAGAAAAATGCATCAAATTTTCATCGAAATTTCGAGCTTCTTAATCCGAACTTTTAGAACGTTTTTGGGTATGCAGTTTGATAGAAATTCAATTAATTTTCCTAACTTATGTATAAAGTTTGAAACTTTAATTTACGTGGTTTTGCTATAAAAAATAACAAAAAATGTTTAGCTTTAAAAACATTATGAATATTAAAATAAAATCAACACGTTAACACGTGTTTGAGTCTCTGTATATATAGATATTAGAAAATTGTCTGGGTTCACAACCGAGAGCATGGACAGCTTAATGTTTTAATAAAAAAATTTTCTGACTGTCCACAAATGCAAAGGTCGCGTGAGATAGGGCAATATTAGATTATGTTAAGTAAAATGAAAGTCCTCAAATATGTGCGCGATATGGTCTCTAAAAGAAATCTTTTCAAGTTATTGATATGCGTTCAAGCAACTCTAAAGAACATATTTTGTATAACGAATTATGGAAATTAAGTATATTATTCTTTAGTTTAGCAGGAGTCTCTGCATTCGTAAGAAGGATGATGCAATCGAGCATGATATCAAGGGTGTCCTAATCGGTTTCCTGGCGATCGTAAATGAAACCAGTACTTTAATATTTGAGTGGACATATATTAAAAAATCTTGACAAAATTTAAAGAACAATGTGTTGTTCTTTCTACTAAAATTTACATTAAATATATTATTAAATAAATAATAATATAAATATCTACACGTGTAACTATATAAGGCTCTCTGCGCTCATAATGCTTTTTAGGCTCTAAAATAGTACTTAATAAATCATTTTAAAATTTTAAAAATTATATATCTATAGATACTTATTATATTACTAAAGAAAGTAGTTTAATGAGTAATCATTTCCAAATATTCGCAACACATTAACCTTTTACGATCAACATGTCTGTAAGGGACTCGCAAGTGTTCTTCACGCTCTCCAACGCAGAATAACCGCTTCATAAGGCATCAAATAAATGCGTTTTCTCAAATCGACTTTATCACTAAAAACCAAAGCAAAAAATATTTATGGTAAAATATGATAAAAATCTCACCACTATCCTCCCTGGCTTACCCATAATTATGTGGCGAATGTGAAGTGAGCAACACATATTCCATAGTCTTATTCGTCAAGCCATCCAAATATTCTATTTTGTTACCAAAGTTGGCCAGCAAGCGGTATTCCTCACGGCCAACGGCAGTTCTGGAAATTTTATGAAGTTAATTAAAATATTTCAAAAGGCCTTTAAACAACCATGTAGTGCCACAACGAACCTCACAACCTGAAAAATCTGCTTCTTCAATGCGCCATACGAGAAGCCACCTTCCTCTTTGAATGCCTTGAAGGCAGCAGTTTGCTTCAGCTTGGTCATACCTTTGAATATATTCAGCGTGCTGCGTGCCACACCACGCTCCGTTTCTACATTGAGACTTCTGTAGTTGGGATTGATGGGCAGCCAAGTGTCATTGCCATCGCTAAAGCCAGCATTCCTCAAAGTGCTCCACTGCATTGGCGTGCGCTCTGGGTCGCGGAAATCACAGGATTTCTCTGTGCAATCATCGGGTCCATCAGTCATGCCGATCTCATCACCCTAGCAGAAAAACGGCGTTGCATACAAGTGAGCACTGTGTACAAAAAAAAAGTCGTGCATGAGCAAAATGTGTGTGCACTTACGTAGTAGGTAACAGAGGAGCCGGGCAGCGCATGCGCCACCATCGTCATTATATTCACTCTATTCTCGCCGATGCGCGTCGCTGGCCGACTATTGTCATGATTGCCGATAACCCAATTGCCCAATTTATGCCGCGCCCACATTGTGTCCATCCAATTATTGCAGAGCCGCTCAACATCCTCTGCCGTAGAAGTGTCTTCCAAAGCAATGAAATTGAAGTTCATTGGCAGTTGGACGCCGACGTTCGTGCCATTGGTGATGTAATTACTCAAACGATCAATGGGTGCATATGCCTCGGCGATTTGGATGCTAGGGGGGGAGGTTATACGGGTCAGTAGTTGAAGAAAAAAATCAGTAATTGATTTGTCACAACAGCGCCTTACATGCTATCACCGCCACGTTTGCGATGGTATTCATCTAAAAACTGACGCCATTCGTATAACAGCTCGCTGTTCTCTGGTTGATCCTTTGTGTAGATGCGGTTGGGGTACAGGCGATTGTTGGGGTCATCGGTTCTGCCGCTTGGCGACTCATCTGGATATGTGCCGTTTTCGAAACGTTTCTCGAAGAAGTATGGCACCGCATCGATACGAAAAGAATCCACGCCACGTTCAAGCCAGAAAGTGAGGACACCGATTAGGTGTTGGCGCACCATGGGATTGGTTAAATTGAAATCAGGCTGTTTAGGTAGAAATTGATGGAGATAGTACTGTTGGCGCTGATCATTCCACGTCCATGAGGGGCCGTCAAAAATTGAGATCTGTGCAAAAAAGTGGGCAATATATGATTTTAGAAAGAAATTGATAAATGTTGCAAAGCGAAAAGATTCAAAATTTTTATCACTTTACGAAATCAATAAATATGAAAATATCAAGACTGTTCACTTATGTTCAGTTTTTTACAAACGATTCAATTAACAACGCGACTTAAAGTCTGTGAATTGCGATTCAGCACAAATTGTGTTTGTGCACGTCGATTTAATTGTTTACGACGCCGTTTGGCTGAGTGGGATGCCCGTAAACGCACAAAAAAATTATTTTATATTACTTTATTTTATTTTATACTTTTATATTTTTCTTGTTTAACTTTACTTTATTTTTATTTTTTTATTTTATTATATTTATTTTTTTTTGTTTTTTTCATTCCATTTTATTATGTTTTGTTTTAAATTAGCTTATTTAATTTTACTCAATTTTTTTTTTATTTCATTATGTTTTATTTTACTTTAATTTTTTTTATTTTATTTTCTCATTTTATTTAATTAATTTTTTTATTTTGTTTTATTTTATTGCACATAATTAATTCAAGTTAATCTAATTTTTTATATTTTAATTTTTTTTAAATATGCCATACCATCTGGAGGAACTGAACAAAGAAGCTTTTTTTACACAATTCAGCACATTGTCAGCGGCTTAAATCCGAGTCGTAAAAATACACTTTCGAAGCGTCGCAAATCTGATTATTTTTTTAAACAAATCAGAAAAAATCGAATCGCGTTGAAAACGGAGTCCTATTACAGATAGTTATTTAACTAAATCGTGTTTTCGGCAATTTTAAAACTCGGTCAACAAACTATGCGTTAAAGTTTTCAGTTCGCAAGAAGTGAAGTGAAGTTTAAAAGTATTTCTTGCTTACTATGGGCCGTTAACTTGTCTGTACTTTAAAACAAATACTGAAAATTTTTTTAAAGTTTCACCAGAATAATGTTTTATGTGCCTTTACCGCAAATCCTTTTGAAATTAATGTAGCTTTGAGAAACATTACATTTTTATATTTTTTTTAATTTAAATACAATTGCCTTGCAATTCGCCTCGATTTTCACTTTCATAAGAAATACTGTCCCACAAAAATTACTAAATATTATTCCGACCTCACTCACCCAATTGCTTGGCGGCACACGCTTGCCCGTTGCTGGATCGATTTTACCATCATCCCAAATGTAGAAATCATCGTAGCCATCTTCACGGCGTATCGACTTCTGGAACCATTCGCACTCTTCGCTCGAGTGATTCGGTACAAAATCCAAAATGATTTTTAAACCTAATGTATGCGCCTTGGAAATCATTGCATCAAAGTCCGCCATTGTGCCGAATATCGGATCGATGTTGGTGAAATTGGCCACATCATAGCCCATATCAGCCATTGGCGATTCGAAGATAGGCGAAAGCCATGCAGCTGTCACGCCTATTTCCTTGAGAAATTCCAAACGTGATGTGATGCCATTCAGATCACCAATGCCATCACCATCACTGTCCATAAACGAGCGGGGATAGATTTGATAGAGCGTTGCGGACTCCCACCAGTCTACAGTACTGGTCGCTGTAATGCTCCACGCGCAGAAAGAAATTGTTACCAAACGTAGTAGGCCGGATGCCATTTTAATGCTAACTAAATAAAAGGCCAGCGATTGACCTGCTGTTTTATACTTGTAGACACTGGAAGGTAAGCGGCCACTTGAGAGTGTTTACATCTGATAAAAGCTATAATTTATTTTAACTGTATTCTGATAACGAAATTCTCAAATTTGGTAAACAAGCAAGACATTGGTCGCGTTCATAAGACGTAGCTGTTTAGCCCAACTGCTACGAAACTGTTGGCAACTGTTGAACTCAACAATTACGTATTAGAAACGGCTTGATGAATATGTTGCCAAATGAACAGCTGATAAATATAAACAAACAAAATGAAATAGTTGCGCCGAGTATATTTCCAATTCAACGCTGAGCTGCCAGCGTTTTGAAAAATCGTTTAAAGTTATAATGAATTAAATAGTTTATAACTGCTTATAATTATTAAGTAAAAATCATAATAAACAAGTATCTAGTCAGCGTAGTATTATTAAAAAATATTTTAGTTTCTTTATCACATCAATAATATAAAATTAAAAAAACTAGTTTGCAGCTGCCACCTAACAAAACGGCGTTGTATTTAATGTAAGCGGCGCTAGTCTTTTCGATCAGCTGTTTAGGCTGAGCCAACAAGTTGAGTTCAGGTAGCGTAAAAATTTTGCGCTGGAAAAAATGGCGGATAGTTGCCAACTGTTGGGCTGAGCGGAACTACTCAACTTTGCGTTTCTAAGACAAACAGCCAACGGTTACCCAACAGCTACGACTTATGAACGCGCCCATTGCTCACGCATAAACGCAGTCAATAAAATAAATGCTGGTTTTCACTATGCCAAATTCAATGGCTTTTATCGGCAAATGAGTGAAAACCCTTTGTCAAATGCGACAAAAAGCAAAGTACACGCGCTGCTAAATCGACTATTTGCCCGTTGTTTGGCCCTTAATATAATTGGTAAAGGTATGGATAAAGGAGCTTAAGTTTTGTCTAAATATGTCCACAAATTCTTCGTTAAAATATGACATAATGAAAACCAGCCTTAAAGCAAAGCATTATTTAGTAGAAATTTTTTTTTTAGTATTGAACAGATTTTTGTGGTTTTCATTGGCCAATTATTATGTGGCATTACAACATTCTTGAGATTTATATCGCCAGCGAAACCCTTGAGATAAGAAATGTTGAGAGTAAGTGATATCAAAAGCAAGAATTTTCTGGTAGGCTAGTGAGTGCATGTTACAACTAATTCCAAATGAAAAAGCGTCAGAGGAAGGGTGGAGATGGCGGGGGTGGTTGGTCACGACTATGAGTATGATTAAGATTAATATTACGACTAAGATTAAGATTAAGATTTCGATTGAAATGCAAATTGAGGTCGAGGCTAAGAGTGGGAGTGGAATTAAGATTAAGTTTAAGGTTAAAGTTAAGGTTAAGATTAAGATTGAGATTGAGATTAATATTAGTTTAATATAATTGTTCATTATTAAGCAGAAAAATACCCACATAATATGATGAGCTATACGGATAATAGGAAGAAGTTTTACTTCAATTGCGCGTGGGATCCACGCCACTACTGGAACAATCGAAATACTTCCTTAACAAAAGTTAAATGATTTTTGGCGTGGATTAATTTACTGAAATTAGGTTCGTACATTAGGGTGATAAGAAATTACATCTGGTAAGAAATAGAATGAAGTACTTGAGATCAATGAACTTTAGAACAAAAACAATTTATCTCCTCGAGGCAAGAACATTAATGTATCAAACTTTAACATCCGACTCTAAATGCCGAAAATACACACTTGAATGGGTACATTTTTTTTTCAAGATCCGAGCTTTTACCTGGACTTGTGAGCATCAAAGAAGCTTCATTTTAATCTTATTCCAAAGGATGATCAATTTAGAAGAAAAGTGGTGAAAAATAAGAAAATAACTTTATTACTTTGGATTTTATGCCACTTTTTATTAAACTACACAAAAATTATGCTTAACATTTTGATTCACGTGAATATGTACAAGTACTTATAGCATCCTTGGGTGTATAGTAAGGTTATTAAAATTTGCCTTAAAACATTTTTAAGAATTTAAAGAACATTAAAAACTATAACAGTAAAAACAGGCGAATCATCAGGCGAAAATAATCGGTAAATGTCATAATTTTTATTTTTCGATCAATAAATAGTCGTTATTATACCCGAGCGCACTTGTGCACAAGGGTATATTAAGTTTGTTCACATAACGGTTGTTTGTAACAGCCTAAAGGAATCGAGAACGATATAGACATATATATATCAAAATGCTCAGAATGAAAAGAGAAATTGATTAAGCCATGTCTGTCTGTCCGTCCGTCCGTCCGTCCGTCCGTCCGTCCGTCCGTCCGTCCGTCCGTCCGTCCGTGTACACGATAACTCGAGCAAAAGTTGAGATATCTTAATGAAATTTGGTATGTAGGTTGCCCTTTACACAAGGTAGGTTGGTATTGAAAATGGGCGAAATCGGACAATAACCACGCCCACCTCCCATATAACGGTATTTTCGAAAAAATGCATAAACTACGATATTTCAGTAACTACTAAAGCT
>JAPVRG010260290.1:4718-21237 GCA_029783565.1 Rhagoletis cerasi
GAAATACGAGTTTAAATCATGACCCAGAATCTGTTTGGAATAATGCGATATATGGTCATATTTTCTTTTCTCAAACACGAAACGCGATTTGCAATTTATGCTTTGAATTATTATCAAGACTGCAATACACCAACTCCGCATACGATATATGCGGAACAATGAGTGATTTAACAAGTCTTAATTTCGTTTGTTGTGGCAATAAGTAGGCACTAAAATATAATTTTTCAATAATATTGTATATCTTGCTAACAACGGAGTTTACGTGGTCAACGCATGATAATCTTGCATTGATTCTGAAACCCAGGTTAGTTACCGTCTCATCGAATTTAATATTTATTCCGTTAAGCAATATCGGTGACATAGAGCTAAGGTCATATTTTGAACGCGAAATAGCAATCGCCTTCGTCTTTGACGCATTTAATTTCAAATTGTTAGTCCTGGACCAGTTAGAAATACGAGTAAGATCTTCATTAAGCCTTGCTATCAAATCTTCCACAAGGCCTATGGGCCTTGACAAGTAGATCTGCGTGTCATCAGCATAGAGATGTATGGATGAATTTTGGCAACACATCAACAATATCATTAATAAAAGTGCAAAATAAAATGGGACCTAAAATAGAGCCTTGCGGCACACCTGAAGTAATTGGTTTTAAGCTTGAGTAGTTATCACCACATTTGACTTGTTGCAGCCGATTCGATAAGTAGCTTTTTATTAATTGTAAAGAAAAAGCCCCAAATTTATAGTTATAATGCAATTTTTGCAGCAATATGTTGTGATCAATACTATCAAAGGCTTTTGAGAAATCGAGCAACACTAACACTGTTAGATAATTTTTATCATAAGCAGGGCGAACATCCTCAAAAATTTTAAGCATGGCTGTAGAGCAGCTGTGCTGACTTCTGAAACCCGACTGGAAATTACTTAAAAGACCATTTTTGTCCAAGTGGGAGGTAATTTGTCGCGCCAAGAATTTCTCAAAAACTTTCGATAGGGCCGGTAAACTGCTTATTGGTCTGAAGTGCTCGGAAGTGGTAGGACCTTTTATTTTTGGCACAGGTAATATAATTGCCATCTTCCAAAAGTATGGAAATGTAGATGAGGCGAGTGAGAAGTTAATTATATGTGTAAGTGATGGTATTACAAATGGTAGGATAATTTTGAGGAATTTAAGGCAAATACCATCTGCACCTATAGTATTCGACTTAACAGCATATACACACTGTATGAAATCCGCCTCTGTTGCAGATACAAATTCAAATTTACCTTCATCAGCATGCTCTTGCAGAGGAACATTAGCCGGTATATCGAGTGATACCACTGGGCTGTTAGATGCTACAAAGTTGGCATTTAATATTTCTGGGTCCAGATTACAAACGCACTTATCCTCACCTGAGACACCCAGGGATTTAAGGATTTTCCAAAGGACTTTTGAAGGCAAACTATCATTAAGCTTACATTGAAGGTATGCCCTTTTGGCATCTCTGGTGCTTGCAGTTATATTATTTGTTGCAACACGATATTTTTCCCACGATTGAGTACTCCTGTCATTTTTCCATTTCTTATACGCTTTACTACGCTCCCTAATTAAATACAACACCTCCGACGTAAACAATGGTTTCTTTCTACTATGCACTTTAACTTTAACTTTTAGAAAAACAAATGCCAAAATATGCTAAAAACGAATTGCTCGAATTATGCTTACAATACGCCGATGTATTTGCATTAAAAACAGACCTTATGACACTCAATAACTTTTACCAACAGAAATTCCGACTGAATGAAAACTCCCGTTTATATCAAAAACTATCGTTTGCCGTACTCACAACGCGAAGAAATAAAAAGGCAAGTCGATACTTTATTGCGAAATGACTTAATCGAACCAAGCTCTTCAAATTATAACAGTCCATTGATTTTAGTACCTAAAAAAGATCCGTCAGGTCAAAAATCGTACCACATGTGCGTAGACTTCAGGGCAGTTAACAAAAAGCTTATTGCTGACAAATTTCCATTAGCACGCGTAGACGACATATTAGATAACCTTGGTCGAGCAAAATACTTTTCAACTTTAGATCTGTTTTCTGGTTTTCACCAAATTCCATTGCATAAAAACTCTCGCGACATAACATCTTTCAGCACTGATCAAGGAGATTTTCGCTGGAAAGTTTTACCATTTGGTTTAAATGTAGCACCAAATTCTTTTTCACGAATGATGTCGATAGCATTTTCAGGCATCTCGCCAAATCAAGCTTTTTTGTACGTTGATGACGTCATAGTTATCGGTTGTAGTGAGACGCACCATCTAAAAAATCTAGCTAAAGTGTTCGATACTTGTAGAAAATTTAATCTCAAGCTAAATCCAACAAAATGCAATTTTCTTCGTTCTGAGGTAACATTTTTAGGGCACAAGTGCTCAGCAAAGGGACTGCTACCAGACGACACAAAAATAAACGCAATTAAAAAGTACACAAAACCTTCTGATAAAGACGCGGTTCGACGTTTCGTTGCGTTTGCAAATTACTACCGAAGGTTTATACCCAATTTTGCGTCGCTGGCAGCACCTTTAAATAGACTGAGTTGAAAAAATGTCGAATTCTTATGGGACAGCACTTGTGAAACTGCATTTGAACACCTAAAATCAGCATTAATGTCTCCTAAGCTTTTACAATATCCAGATTTCACTAAAGAATTTTTAATAACTGTAGATGCTTCTAAAAATGGGTGCGGTGCTATATTGAGTCAAAACCATAATGGCAATGACTTATCGATATGTTTCGCTTCCAAATCTTTCAACAAATCAGAGCAAAATAAACCTATTATAGCACTTGAACTTTTAGCTATATATTTCGCTATTAAGCAGTTTCGACCTTATGTTTACGGCACTCACTTTAAGGTTAAGTCTGACCATCGACCCTTAGTTTATCTTTTTGATATGAAGGACCCGTCCTCAAAACTTGCTAGAATACGCCTAGAACTGCCAGAATACGATTTTACAATTGAGTACATAAAAGGCAAATCAAACGTTGGAGCGGACGCACTTTCACGCATTGCCATTAACGAACTAAAAGACTCGACAAAACATGTTTTAGCAATGAAAACGCGATCAATGACAAAAACGATAGAATTACAGACCGAAAATAACTACGAGGACAGCCCTACAGTACAAGTTTACGATAAATTTTCATACGATTTTTCTAAAAATATACCGCGAATAGCAACGCATTTCCGCTACGATAAAAAAAAACAAAATTTCAAATATCCAAATATGTGCACATTTAAAACACAAGAAACAAGAATTACTTAATTTTGCGAATGTTAACGAAACAACTTGTTTATACAAGTTACTTTTGAGGCTTGATATCGAAGTCGGCAATCGCAATATTAAGCAAGTAGAATGGCCAAAAGACGATATACTTTTCAATAATTTCTCTATTTCAAATTTAAAAAACAGCGGAAACAAAACTTTAAAATTTTTACAAATCATATTAACAGAACCGATAGAAATAGTAACTGACGACGATAAAAAGTTAAAATTAATGACTATTTATCATAATGACCCGATAACAGGCGGACGCAAAAATTACGTACAAAATATCACTGGAAAAGTATGACCCGTGATGTATCTAAGTTTGTCAAAAATTTTTCAAAATATTTGTTAAACAAGGTTAAACCTAAAAACAGGGAAAATCTTGTTTTAACGCCAACACCTTGCAAACCATTTGATATTATTGTAATAGACACATTAGGACCGCTTCCTGAGTCGAGTAGTAGTAACAGGTTCGCAATTACCATTATATGCGGTTTAACAAAATACCTGCCGTGCCAGATAAAAGCGCTTAAACGATTGCCTCTGCTATTTTCGAAAGTTTTGTCTTAACTTACGGTGTAATGAATTCCATTAAATCTGATTTAGGCACTGAATTTAAGAATGAAATTTTTTCTGAATTAACAAAGCTTTTAAACATGATTTTTCAACTGCACACCATCACGAAACTGTGGGTACTATCGAACGTAACCACAGGGTATTTAACGCGCGTATTTAAATGAAACATTTTCCGATTGGGATGTTTACTTAAAATATTTTACATTTTTGCACAACACAACAACTAACACAGTTTTTGATAATAAATTTTCCCCGTTTGAATTGATATTTGGGAAAAAGGCCACAGTGCCTCACGATTTAAAAAAAGAACAAATTGACCCGATTTATAACGTAGAAAATTACGCGAAAGAAGTTAAATTTAGAATGCAAAAGTCTCACAAAATTGTTAAAGAATTAATTAACAAACACAAAATTCGAAATAAACTGTTGTACGATAAAACGGCATGTCCGTTATCGAATAGCGTTAACGACAGGGTTCTTGTTCAAAAAGAACCACGCCATAAGCATGAAAATATATACCAGGGTCCATACGTTATATCCAAATTTTTCTTTTACACCTATGTATATATGTATGTATAAATGCTTTAAATCTTACAAAAATAAAAACGGAACGAAAAAAAGACACAAAAAAAAACATAATTTGAATTGTACAAATTAAAAATATGAAAACTAGCTCTGAAAAGAAAAAAAATTTTTTAAAGTATTAAGAATATATTTTTTCACAAAATTGCATAATATTGTTTTTACAAAATATATAACGAATATATGGTTAATATTAAATTGTTCCAATTATAATTCAAAAATCTACGTATGTACGAATACTAAAACAAAAAAACTTGAATTTCCATTTTCTATAAGCAAAAAAAATATGAATTTATTTAAATTTCAACTCATAAGTTATCTAAAAAATTTATTACTTACTTTTATACTATTATACAATAGTTACGATTATAATTATTAATGAATAAAATTAGTAATAATAACTAAGTAAATATAATAGCTTTTAATTAAATGTTTTAAATAACTTAAATTGTTATGAACGAACGAATGCAAGGGGGAGAAATACTCCTCAAATATTTCCAAATTCGTTCCTTCAAAACAATTTAAAACTGATTATAAACTTTGGGGCAAGAAGAATATGGCAAAACTGATCACTTCGCCAAATTCTTCTTTTTCCAAAGGAGGGTGATGTAATGCGGTCAAGCATCAAGCATACAAAACTGGGAATCAACTTATTCCAATTCGCCTTAAGCGATTTCATTACAATCATTTACGATATTACAAATATGCAACCCTGTTGCATTTATGCATGTACATATATATATATAAGTGAAAAATAAATTAGCGGTAGATTGCCGCGTACCTTCGAACACCGAAGTTGTGTCAAGTTTTATTTAACCTTTTTTTGATATCAAAAATTTACTGGTCGGCTAAAGGGCGTTAGCTAACAAAAGCGTCCCAAGAGCAGCGGCAAGGCAGATCGGTACTGCACGCGGCAGTACCGGTGGAGCACTAGGGCTCCATGCAATAAGTGCGTTGTGCAGGCAGCAGAACCGTGAAGCGCCAGGGCTCCGCGCGAACCAGCGCGTACATCCCAGCAGGAAATCGTGAGCAGCGTGCAGCAATCGGTAGGTATGTAAACGCCCATCGTCACACAATCAAATCACTGATTCAATCAAACATTTTAATTTCAATCTCAAAAATGCAATAACTGCAAAAATGGAGAGTGAAATTTTTAAAACTGAAAATGTCACATCAGTAAGAACGTGTGTTTGTACGTGTGTTAAGCTAGCAATATGCCTTTGTGTATATGTACATATGGATGCGCAACAATGCTGTGCGCAACGTGCTTGCTGGAATGAAATGTGTTTGATTACAACATGCTCGCACACAATCCCATGCTGAACAGTTTGCAAGCATGTTCACCGCTTCAAATAACACCAAGATGATTTTAATTTTATTTCATTTTTCACTGATGAATTTTATCTTTTTTTTATCAATTACTGAATTTAATATAGTATGAAGAATATTTGAACATAGAACAAATAAAAAACTAAAAAGGTGATCTACTAAAAATGTTCTACTTTACCGTAAAAACTACAAATTTGCAAGAATACTTAATATATTTTACTTAACTTAGCTTTAGGCATATCTTGGTAAATTCATATTTAAATGGACTGAAGTTGTGAATCTAATTTTTCAGTTAAATGGCTTTGGCGAGACCAATAGTAAATGTTGTCTAATAAGTTGGTCTACAGTACAGTCTAAACACTAAGATTTTGAATTTTTTTTGCATATTTTGACGCGGAACCATTGACAGCTAGTTAAACTTATAAGTTAGACGCAGTATTAGATTTTTGAAGTGAAACTTCTTGGGCGGCGGTATCGCAAAAATGGAGAGTGAAATTTTTAAAACTGAAAATGTCACATTAGTAAGAACGTGTATTTGTACGTGTGTTAAGCTAGCTATCATATTTGATATCGAAAATTGACTGGTCGGCTAAAGGCCGTTAGCTAACAAAAGCGTCCCAAGAGCAGCGGCAAGGCAGATCGGTACTGCACACGGCAGTACCGGTAGAGCACTAGGGCTCCATGCACTAAGTGCGTTGTGCAGGCAGCAGAACCGTGGAGCGCCAGGGCTCCGCGCGAACCAGCGCGAACATCCCAGCAGGAAATCGTGAGCAGCGTGCAGCAATCGGTGGGTATGTAAACGCCCATCGTCACACAATCAAATCACTGATTCAGTCAAGCATTTTAATTTCAATCTCAAAAATGCAATAACTGCAAAAATGGAGAGTGAAATTTTTAAAACTGAAAATGTCACATCAGTAAGAACGTGTGTTTGTACGTGTGTTAAGCTAGCAATATGCCTTTGTGTATATGTACATATGGATGCGCAACGGCCGAACAATGCTGTGCGCAACGTGCTTGCTGGAATGAAATGTGTTTGATTACAACATGCTCGCATACAATCCCATGCTGAACAGTTTGCAAGCATGTTCACCGCTTCAAATAGCACCAAGATGATTTTAATTTTATTTCATTTTTAACTGATGGATTTTATCTTTTTTCATCAATTACTGAATTTAATATAGTATGAAGAACATTTAAACATAGAACAAATAAAAAACTAAAAAGGTGATCTACTAAAAATGTTCTACTTTTCCGTAAAAACTACAAATTTGCAAGAATACTTTATATATTTTACTTAACTTAGCTTTAGGCATATCTTGGTAAATTCATATTTAAATGGACTGAAGTTGTGAATCTAATTTTTCAGTTAAATGGCTTTGGCGAGACCAATAGTAAATGTTGTCTAATAAGTTGGTCTACAGTACAGTCTAAACACTAAGATTTTGACTTTTTTTTGCATATTTTGACGCGGAACCATTGCCAGCTAGTTAAACTTATAAGTTAGACGCAGTATTAGATTTTTGAATTGAAACTTCTTAGGCGGCGGTATCCCAAAAATGGAGAGTGAAATTTTCAAAACTGAAAATGTCACATTAGTAACAACGTGTATTTGTACGTGTGTTAAGCTAGCTATCAGGGATGGATTATTAAATTTTCAAATTGCACCCAACTCGCGGAAACATTTTACCTTAAATGTTCCTAAAAAATAAATATGTATGTTCATATGTATATAGTTGAAAAAATCAGAGGATAACCTCTCCCTCGATAGCATATCAAGTTTTAGACTCAGATCAAGCAAATCTGGCTATAAAAAGATGTACTATTTTCGAACAGTGCGAGACAAAACTGTTTTAGAAAAGGTGAATCACTCCGAGTTCTTCGATCTGAAGTTTTAAAAAGAAATATTCTCTGTCTATCTGGCGCAATCAACTGCAGTTACGTTACTTTGACCACCCTTTTGTATCATTTATGTGCCCCTTCACAAAGAGAGGCTATCGGACAAGTTACCCACACCAGAAAATGCACTGAAATTTCAATAAAAATAAGAAAAGATTTCTTGAAAGGTTATTTTGCTGCGTTCCAAATGTACCTAAAATGGTGTGCTTGTACCGAATATACTTTAAAATTAAAGAAAGGTACGATTGTACTAACTTTTCCATCACTGTAGCTAATGGAACAGCTCCCTGCAAAAAGTGGGACCATATTAAATACTAGTACAGGACTACGCTTCCTTGTAACCAACACTAGTAACCAAAATGGTCCAAATATAAGGAGAAAAAATGGTTGCATTAACATTACGTTGTCATTGGACCTGACCACCTCTGGTCCAATGCTGCATAACATAGGACCACCTATACAACTACTCCTTTTGGACCATGAACAGAACATAATAAAATTCTGCATAAACCCAGTATTTCAGTATTTATTAAAGTTCATTATTTAAAAAGTTTTTTCTTCAAAGAGAGTTAGCCTGTTCCCGTATTCCCACATTTGGCCATAAATAGTAAATAAATACTGAAGCTATTATATATAAGTGATGGTACATACTTTTTTGGAAAATCCCCACTCACCAAAAAAAAATCCCTACTTTTCACTACGCTTATTAAAATTTTTCCCCACAAAATTCTCTACAATTTTTACCTAATAATTCCTTATAACTGGCTGTCAGAAAAACTCAATACATTCACTTTTTTTTACTAACATACTTACACATTTGAATTTGCTAAGCTACTTGCAAGGCTACTGGCAACGAAATTTCAAAGACAGTACATTTTGATACATGCTGCAAGTAATGGCAAAAATGTCAACCCTGCGTAGGTACAATCAAGTTTTTAACTAAGGTCACATTAGTTCAATTGGTTAAGAAAAACTAAACAATACAAATAAACATGTATAGCCAGCGTCAAAAATATGCATACCCTGACGTTTTGACGAATTTATTTATGTATATTTCCACACCAAATTTTTCTTATTTTTTATAAAAATATAGTTCATTCAAAAACCACAAGAATATTTTTTTTTTCGATTTCACACAGAACTCGGGAAAATGCAAGAAATATCAAGAAATCATTATCGCAATTTTAAAATTTTCAATTCGATTTCTTATTAAAATTTTGAGCATAATAAAGTGCAAGTTTCATGTCGCTAAAAATTACCGTTGATTTTTGAGAATTTTTTTCGTCGAGGATGTTGCGTATTTTCTTCCATTTTTCGAAATTTCGGTTTTTTCGATTTTTCGAAAAATCCCTACATTTCACTGATATTTAAAAATCTGTCCTTTTCCCTACACTCTTTTTTTCGACTAAAATCCCTTCGTGTAGAGAATTTTCCCTACGTGTACCAACAGTGTTATATATGTGTATGCGGAGACGACTTTGCGATATTTCTGACTAAACCCTGGGTAACGACGCAATTTTCCATGCTTTGATACATTGCGCTAACAAAATATTTGTTTACATTGCGTGGGATTGGAACAACAAAAATTTCTTTATTGTTAAGTTGTGTTCAAATAAAAGCAAAATATAATACTGCAAAATAGTAATAATTATATTTATGCAAATTTTTGTATTATACATTTTTTTAAGATGCTCACTTATTCTTAATTTATTCGAATTTTTAAGAAGTTTCACTTCCATCACGTGTACAGTGCTACACGTGTGTTTTTTTTTTTTTAAATAAAGGAATTGTGTCGCGATATGTTGTATGTTTGTAACAATAATACAATATAAACGAGGTTTGAGCACTTGAAATTACACACATCTTGGTTTTTCATTTACCATGAAATTATCACATTTGTCTCATATGCTTAAGTTTGGTAACAGCCGTCAAAAAGTTGCTGCTTGAAGAAAAACATTTAATTAACAAAACAGCAAAAAAGATTAACGACTGTTGTAAAATTTTAGCATATAGGACACATATGATGATATACCTAATAATTTACAATATTTTCAATTTTCAACACCAAATACAAAACTTCGCGGATAACCCTATTGTTGTTATGTACTGACAACAGGAAAATAATAACAGTATCACTTTGGAATAAGGTAAAGGTAGAGCCACATATAGCTTTCGTGGTGATTTGGCATTGGTTTTGCGTTGATACCTAAAATGAATGCATACGTTTATATGGAGCTATTCACATAGGCAAGGCTGACACCAAAGCAACACGAAAACTGGTTAACTCTCACCGTTTTGCTTGCGGTGACAATCACTTGATGTAATAATTCACTTGTTTACTATAAACACAAAAATCATGCAAAGGAAAACCAAATAATGGCCACGACGACAAAATGCCTCAATTTTAAAAATGTTTAAATGCAAACGCTTGCGCTACTTGCGTTGCTGTCATAAAGAAACAACGCCTAAGCGACGCGAATGCCGTATGTGGCAGAGCCTTAACAGTTATACGTCGCCACACATTGTGTCAACCATAGCTTCCAAAAAACGTTGAAAAAAAATTACTAAAAAAATGTTTTATTGTTATCCATATATGTAATACTTCTATATTGGCAGAACATTGAAAGTATATCCGCCAACATTAGAGTGCGGATACATACTGATAGAGCGAGAAAACAAATGAGCCAATGTACCCAAAATGACGTTTGAAAACAAAACAAAAATCAGGAGCGGTATAGTAACCGTCAATAATTTACAAAATAAAATTTTAGTTTTAAAAGAAAAAAAATGGTTTAGAATTGTGTTCTTTGCAGAAGCAAAAATGTAATGGAAACGAAATTGCATACGTAAGTATGTTGTACTAATTATAATAAACAATTCCAAGGTGTTTGTTTTATGCAGAATACCACAAAATGAGCCATGTCGGGAAAATGGGCAGACGCGTGTAAGCTGACGACCAAGGCGCTGGAAAAAAAGGTGTATATATGTTCGCCCCTCTTCAGCCTCCTCGCAGACGCGATTCCCACTCTGAATTTGCCTGAATCATGTTCAAACTTTGGACTTAATTCAGGTGAGAGAAAACATTCACTATTTATTTAGGTGGCCAAACCAACCCGATCTCGAGTTATGATCGACACTTCCCTTTAAGGGTTACAAAATATATTCCCCCTATATAACAAGCTTTCAGCTATTGGACATTCGTATTTACTCATGAATTATCGCAAGACTTTCTCAAAACGAAACAGCAATTAAAAGACTGTTGGTCAGGCACGAACTGAAAGAAGACGAAGGTCGAAATTTCGCTTTGGACGGGATCCCCGTCTTCATGCGTCGTCTTCTTCAAAAACTGAAGAAAATTTTCCACATGATGATGAAGCGTCTCAAGCCTACGTAAGTACGATGTGGGGATTGTCTACACATCGATAGTCCTCTGCAATGACACAATTGAAAGAATAAAAACCCTTACTACTGTTAATCCTTATTAAAGTAAGTAGTAGGAATTATTGTAGCATATAGTAAATATTAGATATGGATCAGACAAGCATTGAGACATGAGCCACTTAACAGTGGTAAGAGTTTTTATTTTTTGAATTGTGTCGTTATTGCAGAGGACCATCGATATGTAGATAATGTTGTTAGATACATAGCGGGGCTCAGAACGAGGAAAGTGTGCTCGATGCGTGCAAAAAACAACTTTTAGGTGGACAAATGCCACGTCTGTAGAAAATAAGGGATAGGGGTCCCTTCCTTTCGCCTTCTAAAGATGTTTGCGACATTTGTTTAGTTAGTGAAAAATAATAAGGGAGAACTTAACGAAACTTCCACAAAAAAATGTTAAGCCTTTTCTGGTAAATGCCATTTTCAGAATGCAGGATATTGTTTCTCAAATTAATTTATGGATAATCACGTTCTTATTGAAAATTTCTTCTCTTGCGATATTTTTAATAATCACAGAGCAACACTTGTAAAATCAATAATTAATTTATATATCGATACTCGTATGTTCCATGAAAGCAGTAAATTCACGCAGTAAGTTTGTGTAAATGTAAAAGTATAAAGGAGAATGTAAAAACATTACATAGCTGGCATATGTTTGTAACTTGTATTATAAAACAGGTTCACTATTTTTCGGCCTTATTTTATTTTTTGTATTTAAACCGCTCCTGGAGTGAAGTGACAATTGCTTGTTTGCAGTATTTCACAATTATACATTTATACTAAGCCAAGCAAATATTTCTTTGATAGGCTGTCTCCCTTTGATTGCGGAATAAAAACACATTGTGAAGATAGGTTACTATCAATATAGAAGTATTACATATATGTTGTTATCAAAGTATCTCTCTTTCTATGTATACACAGTGGTTCAAAAGAACACTCTTTTTGGAAATTCACAAACGCTACCTCAAAATATTGTTATTTGGGATAAAAAAAAAGAGACACGTATTTTTTTGTTTTAAAAACAAACTTTTTTTAGAGGTCGCGCTGGTAGTTTTTCATAAAAAAATAGATGCTCTCAGTTTTTTTATTTTCGTGACATGTTAAAGTGCAGCTAAAAATTTTGTTTTTACATGTAATTATTCTTATATTATTGGAGATTATTCCCTAAATTACATGTCTGTATTGGACAGTTAGAACGGGCCGGCGCCCGAAAATATGCTTTCGTAAATGTAATGTTATAATTAAAACGTTGATACTGAGCGTTTTACGCATTACAGCGAGTTAAAACTCGACACCAGGCTGTTTTTGAGATCGTTGATTACGAATCTGAAGTCAATTTTTAAAAATTAAAAATGGCGGATCCAATATGGCGATCCCCTATTTAAAATATGTTTCGATTCACTCGAAACTTGGTATTCTGGAGTTTCCAGAGTTGCTGATTACGAATCTGAAGTCAACTTTTCAAAATTAAAAATGGCGGATCCAATATTGCGATAACTTTTTTAAAAAATGATTGGATTCTTTCCAAATTTGGTACTCGTTTTAATTTTAGTATTTTTTTTAATTTGATAGCCATATTAGAACCGCCATTATGAATTTAAAAAAAACTGATTTCAGATTCGTAATCAGCGACCCCAAAACTCCCAAGTGCCGAGTTTCGAACAAATCCAGTAATTTTTTAAAACATTATCGCCATTTTGGATCCGCCATTTTCAATTTAGAAAAATTTACTTCATATTCCTAATTAGGTAACCCAGAAACCCCCCCGTAACAAGTTCCAACCCGTGAAAATGCTTAAAACGTTCAGTATTAACGTTTTAATTTTAGTAATTTTTTAAAAAAAGTGATCGCCATAATGGATCCGCCGTTTTGAATTTTAAAAAATTTATTTCAGAATCGTAATCAGCGACCCCCAAAAACTCCCAAGTGCCGAGTTTCGAACAAATCCAGTAATGTTTTAAAAAATTTATCGCCATTTTGGATCCGCCATTTTGAATTTTGAAAATCTGACTTCAGATTCTTAATTAGGAACCCCAAAAAACTCCCGGTAACAAGTTTCAACCCATAAAAGTGCGTAAATCGTTCAGTATCAACGTTTTAATTTTAGTTATCTCTTTTCGAAAGCATATTTTCGGGCACTAGGCCCATTGTAACTGTCCAAGACAGGCTTGTAATTCAGGGAATGTTCCCCAATAATACCAAAGTAATAACATGTAAAAACAATATTTTTAGCTGCATTTTAACTTGTCACAAATATAAAAAAATTGAGAACATCAGCGGTTTTATAAAAAGCCAGGGCTACCTCTAAAAAAAACTTTTTTTTTTCAAAATAAAAAAATACGTTTCTCTCCTTTTATCACAAATAAACTATGTGGAACCCAACTACTGCAGACTTTCTTCACTACTAAATCTCATACAAAGTCGTGAAAATCGAAGAAATTTGGTGGAATCCAACAACTGTCGTCTAATGTTCGTTTCCGGAGACCTTCGCATTTGTCTGCGTCCGTGATGAATTATTTTACCTTGACTGATGATGTGCACGATGCCATCATAGCATATGTGGTCTGTCCACAAGCAAAAGCAATGTGGATATCAGCTTTGAACCCCGGCTTTCGTGAGACATAATCAATGAAATTATAAAGTTAATAAGAGATACAGTAGCTAGTAGTAGACATCTTATGGAGCAACTCCAATTTATTAAACCGTCTCGATCTCAAAACTTTCTTAGAATGAAATATGGCTTTCTGGTAACTGAACGTCAGTTCTTTGTAATTGCTGTCCGTCTTTGGAACTCCCTGCCACAAAAAATTGAAATAATCAAAAGTGCACCGACTTTCAGGGCTGAACTTATACATTACTTTTCCAAGTAATTGCCAATATATACGCATATCTTTCTTTCTACATGTTTTTCTGATCCGCTATTTTTGTATACCTTCGCAATCTCAACCCCCTGCATAACTTGCATCCTACTATCCCACTGAGTCACTCTCAAACCCCTCTTAGATTAAGGATGTACTTACTTATGTATTATTATGATTCGTATTTTTTAAGTTCAAGCACTGGAAAATAACTTGTGGTTGTGTGTTTGATAAATAAATAGAGAATGTGGCGTTGATTTTTTTTTTCTTGATTTTGAAGGTAATATGAAATACAGGATTTATAAAATGTGTAAATTAAGTAAAGTTTTCACAATTTTATAGCAGAAAAACAGAGTGATAGACAGTTTTGTGCTTGTTTAGCAGATTCGGATACATCTTTAAGCGGTGGAACGTCTGTTTTCGTTCGCTTGCCTACTAAATTCTTCGCGAAATTACTATTACTGAAAGCCAATTGTTTTTTAAACTAAAACTTTCTGCTTTTTAATTGAATAAAAATAATACTTATACTTAACTCATTCGTTGAAGCCAGAAGCGTTTTCCTAGGTCTATATTGTTAATAATGAAATGAAAATCAACTTTAGTTTAATATACTTAAATGTCTTAAATTGATTTGAAGAATTTTTATTTGGCAGAGCCTATAGCGAGGGCACTTCTAGTTTGTGTCTCGAGCGAAGTACATATGTACTTATGCATTGCGTTGGTTCATCAGTAGGAATAGCAACAACGAAAAATGGTGGGTGACGTAGACGAAAACCAAGAGCAAGAAGGTGGTGTGCGAAGGTGTGATGTTTAGCTGCAGCTTTGTCACCCTGAAAATCGAATTTTTATGTACGCTCTTTTATATATGCTCTCGATTGGCGGAACATTAAAGACGGCAATCAAGAAAAACCTTCTGCGTTAGCCCACTGACGGATTGTGTGCCTCATCATCGTACTTGTACTTACTCATTGATATAAACTTCATTTAAAAACTTATAAAACATGTTGATTAAGACAGATTGGAGTTAGCAATTTTGATACAATTAATGATTGCAATCAAAATTAATTGCAATCAAAATTTTATTGCAATTATTTTCTTATAAATGATTGAAAATTGTAATTTTTTGCATTCAAAATATAAGCAATCGATGTTTATTGCAGTTAAAACAGATTGCAATATTACGAGTAATATGCGATTGCAATCCAATTTAATTGCAATTTTTTACAGCTCTGGTGAATGCTGACTCTTCGTCAATAAAGCGTATGCTTCTATTTACCCCCTTTTACCATGAAGTGTCACGGCTATAAAGCGGAGTTGAATTTGCAGCGTCGCACCAAGTGCCCTTTGAAACACCTTATACATAACTTTTTCCCACGGATGAATTTCCACCTCATATCTCCATTCAACGCTTTGAACTGGACACAGTCTGACAGACAATGTTTCTTAGAACATTTTGGACAGCTTCCCCCTTCGCTGCCGCAAATGTCGTGGAGCATAACCCATTCGCCGGGTAATTTACGATGCCCCTTTCTTTCCTAACTAGCATAAAGTCTAGCATTGTTATGCCCAATAGGTGTAACTTGGCTAGCGCAGGTGGCAAGTTGGAAAAGCCAGTTGTCAAATATTGCAATATCAACTCGTGCATGCGTCATTCGATGCTTGCCCCAATCCAATCTAAGATCGGTTGGAAGCTTACAGAGCAGTTCGTTCAATAACATGAGATCATCCAAGTAGTCCTGAAGCCCAATAGCTTGCATTGTGGCCCTATAATTTTGCACGGCCAATGCGAAGTTTACCAGCGTATTCAACTTTTCCATTTTGGCAATAGGTTGCTGCCTTAATTTCTTCTGAAGAGTGCGGTTGATGACGTCAGTGGCAAATGATACCGTGTTAGGCACTTTCCTCTAACAGCATCCAAAGCTGGACCCATTAAGAACTTTAGCAGATAATTAAAATTTCCTGGTACTTTTTCGTAGAATATGTACTCCATTATGGCTGTCAAAATTTACATTTCGTGCTATCTGTTATTGTGTCTTTACACGAGATGTAAAAGCTTGTGGGTGTCAATTCTCTAAAACAGCTGACTGATATAATTTCTTTGGTTGAAAAGTAAAAGTAAAAATTAATCAAAATAATAAACAAATTACTCTGTGCAGCTCCATGATGATTGCAATCGCTTTAATAATCAAGAAACATAAAAAGGAAAAATCAAGAATGCGTAGATCTCTGTGGAGCGAAAAATGGCTATTACGTAGAAATGCTTCCCAAGGATTTACTTGCATGGCCATAAACGAATTTCTGCCGGAAGATCCCAAAGCGTTCCAAAATTTCGTGCGAATGACAAAAGAAACGTTCTTTGAACTTCTGCAGCAAGTTGCTCCCCTAATTGCAAAACAGGACACAAATATGCGGGAAGCTATTTCTCCAACTTCAAGGTGGGCCATATACATATAAATACGCGAGTTACAGAACATATGTTTAAGTAAATGTTCTGTTTAGGTAGTTTGTCACTCTCTGGGTTTTAGCGACTGG
>JAPVRG010260295.1:0-10868 GCA_029783565.1 Rhagoletis cerasi
GTATGTAAACATTTCTTAAAATCACTCAAAGAAATTTGATTGCAAATTTAAAGCACATCCCCTTAAAAATAATTCCAGATCGCTAACATGGGAAAACCAAAAAGACTCTGTTAGAAAAAATCATGTTAATTTTTTCGTAGTATAGAAAAAGAGGTCCAAAGCGAACTAGTTCTAAACTGTGGAAATGGTAATGCAGCGGTGGCAATTTCCATTTCCTATGACATCGCCGTGTTAAATTCACCAGTTGTTTACATGCAAAAGAGATTTATCGCGAACTAGTAGTGGTTCTAAATGTACTAGAAGCGAACCAGTTCAGAACTAGAGATTTTCCCTACAGGGTTATTTCATCGAAGAATCAAATCACAAATAAATTTTATTTCTTATTTGGTTGACAAATCAAATCACAAATAAATTTTATTTCTTATTTAGTTGACAAATCAAATCACAAATGAATTTGATTTCTTATTTGGTTGACAAAACAATTCCCAAATAAATTTGATTTCTGATATGGTCAACGATTCAAATCACAAACCCTTTGTATTTCTTATTTGGTAGACAAATCAAATCACAAATAAAATTTATTTAGGATTTGAAGCAAGTTTCAATTCAGAAATAAATTTGATTTGTGGATTTGTGATTTGCCTAATTCAAAATCACGTAACCCTGTTCGGAATAGCCCCGGCGCAAATTGCAAACGGTAATAGTGCAAATACAAAGAAGAATAATAAGAAATACGCTATCGCTCCCAATAGCTTTCATTAACATTTTAATAATGAAGATCTGCCATGTTTTACATACCCCAGGTATTCTTGTTCCGTGTCGCAGTACTTAGAAATTGGCTGGGGTATCATATACTCCACCTAACCTCTGGAGGAGCTTTTCTTGCATATGTTTTTGAATGCAATTATTTTTCCAATAGCAATTTCCGCATAATATCGCAAGATTTCCAAGAACTTGGAAAATTCAACTGATTTACTGTTATAAATGAAAATCTTTTATTTTTATTCATAGTAAATATTACAAGGTCGAGTTGCTAGAGGTGCGCACTACCGCTTGGTGGGTCCAGGGTTCGAATCGAGGTTCCAGAAAATCAAGGTTTTTTCTAGTAGCGGTCGCCCCACGTCAGACAGTGGCAAACCTCCGAGAGTATTTTTGCTATGTAAAAGCTTTTCATTAAATTCATTTGCCGTTCGATGGCGGCGTAAAACTGTAGGTCCCTCCACTTTGTGTGAAAACATCAAGGCTAACACCACAAATCAGAGAATAAGCTCGGCTAAACACTAGAAAATGTGTAAGCGCCAAATGTTTTTTTTTAAATATAACAAAAACTGAACAGGTGAAACAAAATATGTTCGTTTTTCTGAAAGCAAACTGCTAACGTTGAAAACGAATGGGCAATTGTGAGAGTAACTTTTCGATTATTACTATTATTGACGTGAAATAATAAGCGTGGAGTATGTCATACCCCACCACACCACTCAAGGAACTTATAGTCAGCACACCAACGCCGGGTTAAGCATTGCATAAGGCTAGCATACATTTTCGTAGACGGTACGGCAAATGAGGAGTGACGTGACGTGGCTATTTTGAGCGAACCGTATGAGATAGGCGCAGACGTTAGATGGGCTCAAGACACCAGCCATAAGGCGGCGATTTGGAGCTGCGGGGTGAAGGCTCCGCAGGTGAAGCTGGTCCACTCAGCAACCGGTTTCACTTGCGCAAGGGTTGGCGAATTTCATGTATACAGTTGCTATATACCACCGAGCACTGACCTCTTAGAGTTTACAAGAATCATGGACAACCTTGTAGCCCACGCAAGAGGTAGAAGCGGTGATTTTAATGCATGGGCGATCGACTGGGGCTGCCGCCGTACCAACGGTAAAGGAAGAGCGTTACTGGAAGCATTGGCCGCTACCGATTTCGTACTATTAAATAGCGGGCCCGATCAAACCTTCAGCAGAGCTGGCTTCAGCTCGGTAGTTGACCTTACATTCGCACACAGCGGAATCGCGCGAGGCAAAACTGGCGGGTGAACCAACATTACACCTTTAGTGACCATTATGCTATCATTTTCGAGTTAGAAACACTCCGACGACAGCATAGCGTACAAGTTCGTAGCCCCGGCTGGAAAGTAAACACGTTCGACCAAAACCTTTTCCTCGAAGCTCTCAGTCCCTTGCAATATACAGCAACTAAAGCAGCCGCAGACGAGGTGGATGGGTTCATGCATATGATACGAAGTAATACCTCCATGGCAAGGAAGTCCGGGAGAATGCACCAGCAACCTGCCCATTGGTGGAATGATTCGATTGAAGCCCTCCGGACCGAGTGTCACAAAGCGAGGCGAAAAGCACAAAGAGCGCTTGGAACTCTACAACAGCTCTCCTGCCGAGTCATCTATGCAGACAGGCGGAAAAAGTTAAAAAAGGCAATCCGAAACAGTAAACGGGAATCCTTCCTATCATTGTGCGATGAAGCAGAAAGGCAACCGTGGGGTACAGCCTATAAAATAGTTTTCAAGCGGCTGAAATCCCAAAATGAATCACCGACCTCGGCAACTCTACTCAACAAGATTGCGACCACCCTGTTCCCAGAGCAAAGTCCTCTTCAAAATGCGTTCGCTATTGGTACCTTGAATAACGCTAGCATTCCTGATGTTACCCCTGAGGAAGTACTTGAGGCAGCTGCAAAAATCGGCGTGGAAAAAGCATCCGGCCCTGATGCTATCCCAAACCTTCGCTCAAAACCGCAATGTTCCACTATCCACGAGCTTTTGCTTCAGTCTATGACTCCTGCATCAAGCACAGCTTATTCCCAGCATACTGGAAGCGCCAGCGTCTAGTTCTACTGCCAAAAGCCAACAAGCCCCCAGACGATCCCTCTGCATACCGGCCACTCTGCATGATCGATACGGGTAAAGTACTAGAGCGCATAGTTAACAATCGTATATCTGCAGCCGTAGAAGCGTCTGGTGACCTATCCCCATACCAGTTGGGGTTCTGTAAGGGACGTTCCACAATCGATGCAGCAAACGTCATCAAGAACATCGCAGTGAGAGCAATAGAAGGAAAGCGGTGGAAGGGCGGCAGCATTGAGTACTGCCTAAAAGCTACATTGGATGTTAAAAATGCATTCAACAACGAAAATTGGCAAAAAAATACTGTGCGCGCTACGGAACTTAAACGTCCCGGCGTATTTGATAGGGCTGATCACCAACTACTTCCAAAATAGAATTCTGCTATGCGACACGCAAACTGGCCTGGTAGAATACACAGTTACAGGCGGTGTCCCTCAGGGAGCGGTACTGGGACCACTCCTTTGGAACGTCATGTATGATGGCGTCCTGCGCTTGCATGTTCCCGCGGAAGCGAAGATAATCGGGTTCGCAGACGACGTTGCCGTAGTAGTTGTTGCCAAACATTTATCCGAGGTAGAACGATGTGCGGAAGTACCGTTGCTGCCATCGTTGATTGGCTGACCGAGCAGAAACAGAGCTTCTTCTAATAAGTAAACGAAAAATCAGAGAGCAAGCGGAAATACGAGTTAAAGGATTCACTGTGCAGTCGAGCCCCTCACTCAAGTACCTAGGCATAAAATTCGACACGAGGGTGAAATTTAAGGACCACCTGGACTACGTTTGCGGAAAAGCAGCGTCCACCCAAGAAGCTCTCTCAAGACTCATGCTCAACACAAGAGGTCCAAGGCACAACGTAAGGAAGCTGCTTGCTGGTATTCTCAGGTCCGTTTTTCTGTACTGGTCGGAGGTTTGGTCAACTGCATGTGACACGCCGTCGTACATCAAGGGAATACGATCAGTGTATAGACTTTGCGCCCTAAGAGTCTGCTCGGCATTCCGTACGGTGTCGCAAAATGCAGCGCTGGTCATCTCAGGGCTACATCCTATCGAACTCTTGGTCCAAGAAACGTCCAGTTCAATTCATGGTGAGCCCCACGGCAAGCCCTGGAAATAGCTAGCGAGACGTCGCACAATGAAGCAGTGGCAACACCGATGGGATTACTCCAACAGCGGTCGGTGGACGCACAGGCTTATACCACACATAGATAGCTGGCTGACACGAAAACATGGCGAAGTAGACTTTAATGTCACGCAACTTCTAAGTGGGCACGGCTGCTTTAGAGCGAACTTTTTCCGCTTCAAATTAAATGATGCCGAGCATTGTGAAACCTGTGGCCACAATAGTGTGGAAGATGCAGAACATGTTCTTTTTGCGTGTCCAAACTTCCAAGAGGAACGAGTTTTCCTTGGTTCTGCACTTGGAGTAAATCCAACGCCAGAGAACCTGATTTCGCACATAACGGAGTCGCCAGAGAAATTGCAGTCTTTCTGCACAGTCGCGGCAAACATCATTGCAAAGCTGAAACGACAAGGGCATAATCGATCATCTCGAAGATAATCTAGCACGGTGACAGGTATTATGTACACGATACAGTAAATACGTATGAGACCAGTTTTGGACAACTGACTTGACCTATTAGAGGGGGGGTGTGGGGGGACGTATTGACGCATTGACAGTGGAGGTGGTTGAAGAAACCAAAATAATGACTAACTGAGGGTAGTGCGAAGTAAATGCAACGTGTGACTGACTGCATCAGAACAGGAACGTACGATCGAGCTTAGGCTCAGCCGCCCTACGACGAAATACTTTACGGTGGTACCGGGGGGGGATACGGTACAGCGGACATACAGGGAGTTTTAGTTCGGATTAAAGTTCCACACTACGGGGTACAGGCTTTCGATGCTTTCTCCTTGTATAAAAAAAAAGCAGGTGCTGCAAAATTTAAAAGAATGTGAAAAAGATAAACTATGTAACAGACCATTTACGAGTGTCCTATTCTCTAAAACTCTACGGGAGGAAGCATAAAATAATGTAAGGGGGATGATTCCGTTGAAAGTCTAGTCTTCTTCGGTGTCGAAGAAAGCCTCCATTAAACACATATCCCAGTGGCCTTATTCATAAAGAAAAACAGATTTCGAATGCTTTAAAAATTTATATTTCCATTCAAACTATCTGTTTAAAAATTATTTTAAATCAGTTATATTTTAAAAAATTTTGCGCTAACACTTGTTAAAAAATAAAACAATGTAGTTAAAACTGTTATAGCCCATAATCCATACTAAGCTGCCACATTTTTTAAATGGTCCACATGAAACTATTGACCTTTTTTTAGCACCGTGAAGCAAATATTATCAACACATTTCAGTAGTTATATACTATACACATTGCGGGAAAATCAACCTCAATTATTTGTATACAAGTATGCACAATGGATCATTATCAAACGCACAAAGTTTGTAAGGGATTAGAATGTGTCGGTATTCTGGCAAATTACTCAAAAAGTGATTTAAATCTCTTCTAAAATTTTTTCCTTAACACAGGTTGACCTTTTCCCAAAAATCTGTGATAAGGGATTTGTTGAGTTTTTTTTTAATAAGCTCCAGCGAGCCGAAAATATGTACCACAAAATAATTTACAAATAAATGCACACATTTATATTTTTGCACGCATCAATAATCCTATTCATTTATGGAAATAAAAAACCTATACTCAAGTATTTATTTGTATGTAAGCATTCGTACTTATGAACTTTGAAGTATGTACATACATAAGTACGTACACATATATGTTAGCCTGACGATAGCACTTTGCAGTGTTGAACTAAAGTTTTAATATCCAGTTTAAAGTTTTTCAAGTCGACAAAAAGTGGAACTAAACTTGGGAGAAACTTTTACCATTTGCTTTGAGCAGCTACTGGATTACTTCAAGGGGAGATGTAGAGAAGCACGTTTTTTTCTAAAATACTCATTTGCGTTTTTTTAATATATAAATTCATTTTCAAAAATATGAGTACATACATGCTTAATCGATTTTCTAAAAAAAATATCTAGTGGAAAGATGATATTTCCATTTTTTGTAATTCTTTCGTATTTATTTCGAATATTATCTTCAAGAAGAGCCGCAGTTGGAAAACCATCTATCATGTTTCAAAACATTTTGAATATATTTAAAAAAAATCTTTGTCTACCGCATCAAACCAGGATATTTCTTGTATAACTAAGCTCTCGTTTGTCTGATTTTCGATTTTTAGGCGTAAATGAAAGCAGATTTTCTGTAACAAAATTTTCCTTAAAATGATTATCTATAAATCGGGTGATCGAGAATAGAAAATTCATCAAGTACGATTAAAAAAAGGTTACATCCACATCTCATTGAATCAAATAATGATATTTTCCTTAAGATGCAGATTTGAATATATTTTCACGAGTCAGCGACAAAAAGCGCAATTACCCACGGACGTAAAAACGGAGAACGTGTCAGCTGACATGATCTATCTTATGGAGGTTGCATGCTAACGAAAACTAACCACCGCATGACAGTCGTTGCTTCTCTCTCTCTTTCAATAGAAAATTTGATATGTTTCTACTAGGGATGGGTAAATTCGATATTCGAAGCTTCGAGATTCGAATTTTAATCGAATTTTAGCTCCAAAATGGCGAATTATTGAAATCGTACTTTGTGATGCTAAAATTCGGATAAAATCGAACTTTTCTAGAAAAAATCTAATTTCGTCTTTATTTGCACAAAAGCAACTCTGAAACTTTCTTCTTTCTAACTAAATTTGGCATCACTGTCGCACAGTGGTTCGAATAGAACAAGCTAGCTGGACAAAATTATTTAGTTAGATTTTCTAACTGACATGACTGTATATAATTACGATAAGTGCATTTTGTGCATCGGGGCTTATCGTCTATGTATGTACATATAACCGCTGCTATATCCAATTTTGATGTTATCAGCAGAAATACTTTGGCGTAGGCTGGAGATGGTTCCTGTAAAGTTTAGCCCATATGTGTAAAAGTTCAATCAAATATTACAAGGTTGGTATCACATGAATGGTGATTGAGGGAGCCTTAATCCAAACACATTTTTTAATATGTCCGCCACCTATAAAATAAAAGAGTTGCCAGCTGTTAAACTTTTTTTTTTTAAATATTGCAAATAATTTAAAAACTACCCATCAGATTAAATCAAAAATCCATTTCATGATTGAACAATAACATTTTTGTTTATTCAGATTAATTTACTGCGCAAGTTGAAAATTTGGGGCAAAGGTTCTGATAGTTGATATTAGTTAATAAAGGTCTTCTAAATTCAATGACGTCCCACATATTGCGAGATTCGCTTCGGTTTTCTAGATAACAGTACTTGAAAATTTGTTTCAAATTTAACTTTTTGGTAAATGGTTTGGTTTTGGTAAGAATATGAAATTTAGTACTATTTTTATTTATCATACACAGAAAGTTAACAGTGAAAAACATTTAGATTGGGTCCCTATAACATATAGCTCCCATGCAACTGATTATTGATTAATTTTTTAGTAAAAAGCCTCATATATTACCAATCGGCTACCACGACTTTTTCATTATTAAAGATTTTCGGGACTATCACTAGCGCTCTTGATAACTTCAGCTAACGTTCTATGGCCAGATATTCGAGCTGATACTTCGGCAGCGGTTATTAATTCCGAAGTACTCCGTAACGTAATAAAGTCTTCTACTCTCCTTCTTTTTTTTTAGTACTGGAGATGCCGAACTCCTTTCGGGGCTTCAACGAAAATCTACTAATAATTTGTTTTATCTCTTTAGCCGACTCTTCGGTGAGCACGGAGAAATCGTATCTTAAAAAAAAATGTTTACAGCATGATATTTTTGTAATTTTTTTCATATTTCAGCCATTCTCCAAAAATTTCGGTATCGAGGAGGAATAATCTAAAAAAAATTAAAAAAAAAAATAGTTGTACGGATTTGTGCAGATAGAAACTGTTATATTTAGAACCTATAGGGCCACAGCTATGATATCTACAAATTGTAGACTGGGGACGGCTGGTGATATACTACTTTTGCACTAATAAATGCAAGCAGTAGCAAAAAAATTTCAAAATTCGAGATTTTGACATTTATTCTAAAGTAATAAACAGTGGTAAGTACAAGATTACATAGAAAATAAATGGTACTTACCTTTGACTTGCAAATCCATCACAAATATAAATCAAACACAGCACAATAAAGCAACGGTATTCAAAATCGCAATAACACCACAATATGAAATTAAACAACACGCGTGTCCGTTTTTCCAATAAAAACAATTAATTACTTATTCTTAAACAATAACAATGCAAAAATTATTTCTTATTCGTAATAATGAGAATATTGGCTGTCATATTTAATAATCATAATTCAAAAATTCTATGACGACTTTTGTCCAGCTAGCTTGTTCTATTCGAATCACTGTGTGTCGGTGAGAGAAAATACATCGAGGTTTTTTGGATGTGATGCATCGAAATATTCTAGTGCGGTATATAAAAATCGCTGTGGTGTAGTGGTAAGCAGTGCACGCTTCCACTCCGCAGGCCTGGGTTCAAGCCCTGGCCAAAGCAACATCGGAAAAAAAATTTAGAAAAATGGTTTTTTCTTAACAGAGGTCGCCACTCGGCAGACAATGGCAAACCTCAGAGTGTATTTCTACCATGAAAAAGCTTCTCATAAAAATACAATCGCCGTTCGGAGTCAGCGTAAAACTGTAGGTCCCTTCCCTTTGTGTGACAACATCAAGGCGCACGCCACAAATCGGAGGAGAAGCTCGGCCAAACACTAACATATGTGAAAGCGCCAATCTATTATTATTATTATCATTATTATTATTATTATTATTGTTATTATTATATAAAAATCGATATTTTCGATACATTGAATGAATTAAAAATAAGCAAGGAAATTGAACAATCGAAACTTCGATAACTGTTTAAGTATTAACTAGGGACATACCCAAAATGTGGCTCGATAGAGCTTTTCAAAGAAAAATAAATAAAAGCACATCATACGTCCCAAAGAAGTTTCAATATACATTTTGTTTAGTTTTTAATTGATACAAAACATATACATGATACATTTGATAAACAGTTGGTTTTTTATCTATTATTTTTTTGTTGTTTATTTTTGGTTGTTAAGCTAAGAAGAGCGATGCGGATAATTAATCACATTAATGTAAGTTCAATTGAATCTCTTTCGATTTGAGATATCATGCTTTCAAACAAATGTTTAAATTTTCTGTAAAACAATGTTGAAAATTCGAAAAAATTCGAATGAAATCGAATTTGCACCACCCAATTTCGAACCGAATAATCGAATGGTTGGGCAATGTTCGAAATTCGGAAAAAATCGAATTTCAACCATCACTACCCATTCCTAGTTTCTACGTACGTCTACACTACGCTGCGTACACGTTCGTGGATAAATGCGCTCAAAGGAAATTAATTTTTCTTTATTTTCAGAATCTGGCTTCTACCGAGTGTTAATATGGCGGCCGAATTACCGTTGGGCTACGGATCGCTTATAAAAACAAAAAATATATCACTACGTACACGATAGAACATGGCATTTTTATTATAGATCAATATTTCAAAAATAAATAAATTTTTTATGGAACGATTCTTAAACTTCCCTAATTGACGTGCGGATATTCATTTTAATTTTGAAAGTCAATTATGACAGTCGAAAAAGAAAACAAAACCCTACAGTTGTCGGGAATTCTACGCTTGAACCATTACACTGTGCGACAGCCCTAAAACGAACCGTACTAGTATTTTCTAAAAGTACACCTATCCAAGAGTAAAACCAGCTCGAATTTTTCTTTATGGCCACTTTAATTTTTTAGCTTTAGGCTAAATTTGACTTCTGAATTGCATTTTTTTCGAAACTATTCCGATTTTATCTTTATTAATAGTCGCAGAAATGTAAATAAATAACTTTTTTGGAAAAACTACATCTTAAGTACATTTTTTGGGGTGAATTCTCAAATAATTGCAGTTTTTGCAGTTCTCTAAATAAAACATAAAATTTGTTCAAAACTCATTGCTATTGTCTTTGTAAAAAACATATTACAGTAATCTTATATCATATTTTGATATAACGGATTTAATAGTAATGGCCAACTAATATATTCGAAGATAACTTATTGTGTGAAAAAAATACAATTTTCCTGACCAAATAAAGTGACCATAAGAAATTAATTCTAGCCAATTTTTACAAAACCAGCTGTGGGTTTACCCTTGGAAAGGAATACCCTCGGAAAATACCGACGAAATCCCGTTCGTCTTCGGTTGCCTTCAAATTGTCGCACAACGTTATTGGATCACTCATACATGCATACATCTTCAAAAATAATGACAATCAAGTAAAATGGTCTTAGATTATTTCAATAAAGACGTGCGAAAGACGTCGGGCCTTTCGTCTGATGTGTTATAATACATATCACTAGCGTTTGTAAAATGAAGCAATTATAACTTTAAAACATTCTTGTTAATATTTAAATATATTTCGTTAGTTTTTAATCCCCCTTTTAAAAGTTTTGAATAAGTGAATTTTACTACTGCAATAAATGAAAGTAAGGCTTTCTTCATACATGCATTACTGCAAAGCATCAGCCTTTTTATTTCCAACTAACGACAGATGGTAATGTCCAATATGCGCAGCCATGAATAAATTCCAATTTATAGTAAGGTTGTGAAGACTAGAAACTTGTTTTCCTGTGGTTTAGAAATAAAACATTCTGATGCTTTGCAGTAATGCGTTTATGAAGATAGCCTAATTTCTTATCTGTCTTCTGCGCAACCAAAAAATCGGCCAGCCAACTCTATTAATGCCTGGGACACACATGTGGCATAGAAACTATAATTTCAATATTGTAGTTAGCCGTTGCTTAGCAACAACTACAATGATTCGTAGTATGGGGGTGACACACGTGTGGTATAGGTCGTGGTATTGATATTATACTACGATGTGTGTCTCT
>JAPVRG010260299.1:7564-29951 GCA_029783565.1 Rhagoletis cerasi
ACGTTGGGATTTCAATAAATTTCATCACCAAAAATAAATTTAAAAAAAGTGGATATGTCGGATTTCAACTAAATTGGTCATCTTATATATAAAGAGGCCGTGTGTGTCTGTTGGTATGCCCTTTATAGACTCGAAAACTACTCAACCGATTGAGTTCAAATTCATAGCAAATATTCGTACTGGTGTCTATTATGCATAAGGCAAAAATTACGGTAGGTGGCGCAGGAGTCGAGATATCTAAAACTCAATTGACAGTCCGAATTGATCCAAATTCAGAACATGTAAAAACTCAGATATCTGAACTAAACTTGGTACGCGTACTTCTATTGGGATAAGGACGGATGGTATTGAAAATGGGCGAAATCGGACAATAACGACGCCCACTTTCTGGAGCTAATTTACTCAAGATTTATGTTTGCAATAATTCCTTAGCAAGAAGTACGATTATAACATATTTTTGTGAAAATGGGCGTGGCACCGCCCACTTATGGTTACATACACTGCCGGAAAAAAGTATTGGCACAGCGAATTTTGCGCGATATATGCAACAATTTTTATTCTAATATTTTTCCGGTAATTTTTTGTAAAAATATGGTTCATTCTACAATGGAAAACATAAAAATAAAATCTCTAAACTTTGTGCAAAACTCAGGAAAATTCAATAGATTTGCATCTAAATTTGCAACTTTCTAATCAGATTTTTCAAAAAAATTCTAGGTACACAGTTTTGTAGTTTGTAATATAACAAAGTGCGAGTTTGAAGTTGCTAGAAAATCGCGTTGATTTTTGGCAATTTTTTTTGCATGAAAGAAAGTAATAACACCGTCCGCAAAAAAAAAATTCCAAAAATCTACGCGATTTTCTAGCAACTTCAAACTAGCACGTTGTTATACTAAATTTAATGGGCTACAAAACTGTATGCCTAGAATTTAAAAAAAAAAATCTGATTAGAAAGTTACAAATTTAGATGCAAATTTATTGAATTTTCCTCAGTTTTGCGCAAAGTTTAGAGATTTTATTTTTATGTTTTCTATTGTAGAATGAACCATATTTTTATAAAAAATTACAGGAAAAATATTAGAACAAAAATTGTTGCATATATCGCGCAAAATTCGCTGTGGCAATACTTTTTTCCGGCAGTGTATGTGTACCTCGGTAACCATTTTATCGATTTCTACCAAAATCATCAGGCTGTTGAAAATGTTTGAATACGGGCTAAAACTACGCCAACTTTTCATGTAACGGTAAATTTCAGAAATATGAAAACTTCGAAATTTCGAAATTCAGAAACAATAATTTACTCAAAGTTGATACTCACAACAATCTCTTAACAAGAAACACGATTTTTATGGACTTTAGGAAAAGGGGCGTGACGCCCACTTATGACTACGTAAGTTTATCTCGCTAACCGCTTTATCGATTTCTACCAAACAAAGCTAATTATTTCTTAACGTATAACTGAGCACAAGTGTTATCGAAAATGTTTGAAATAGGGAAAAAACCACGCCTGTTTACCACGTAACGGAAGGTTTCAGAATCGTGAAAACAACGATGTTTAATACGTGCGCCGGGTATTTCATGTTCGGTTTCACCCGAACTTAGACTTCTTTACTTGTTTATGTTAAAGTTTGTAATAGTTTTGTGTTTGGAAACAGTTGTTCCTTTAATTTTAATTTTTTTTAGTTTTTTACTTTACGCCTATAATTTTGTTTTTATTTGTCGTGTTAAAAATATTTTCTAATGCTTTGATTTTGTTCCAAAATTCCGCCGATGCACAGTGGCCAAATTTTTTTTTTCATATATGTGACCCGGCCTATGAAAAGGTGGCTTATGACTCAAAAAAGAAATTGCGAGAAACAGCTGTTAAAGATAAACAAATTCTGTTTTAGTACAAATGTACTCTTATTTTTTTTTGACTCATAAGCCACCTTTTCATAGGCCGGGTCACATATATTGAAGTTTTTCCCATCCACCTTGTTTAAAGCCACCTGCCTAACATGCGATAAACCGTAAAACTCAATTTTTCTAATAACTGAAAAAATTCTGTATTCCAAAAAAAATTAGTGTTGGATTTTTCTTACGCTATAAGTTTTAGTGAAGAAAAAATTTAGCACTAGGCAGCCGAAATTTTTTTTTCACTATTCTGCTATTAATTTTAGTGAATTTTTTTTTTCATTTCACTATCACTATTGTATAGTGAGTATGATATTTTGCAATTCACCACTAAACACCAATAGTAGTAATTAAAAAATTTGCACTATCACTAACTATTAGTGGAAACTGAAAATTTAGTGCACTATCCCCAACTCTGCTACACACATACATGTATTTTCAGCCAACATTGAACATTAAAATTACTTTGCATTTAAAAACTTATGTTTCTTCAAAATGGAGTATATTTCTACGCCCAATGTATTTTTTAATACTAAAAAATTTAGGTATAATGTAGCTTTGTAGCAATCTCATCAAAATAAGAGTGCAAAAAAACAAAATTAAGAGAAAACGTCACAAGCGTATTCTACCTTGTAAATGTGCCCTGCCTTTAGAATAGAACACCACAAAAGGATTTTCAGGCTTTTGCACTTCATTCAGCTATAAGTTTTATATTGCGGCGTGAGCGCTGAAAGCCAAAACTTCTAAAAGGCTTGGTGTGGACTTCTCAGTAGCGCAGAGACTTAGTTTTTGCTCATAAAAAATTTTACGCTGTAATTAATGCTTTCATATAAACGTAGCGCTTGGCTGCGGAACTCAGCCATTTTTAACACGCTTATATTAGTTTCACTTGTATGTTTGTTTGCTTGTTTGTTTGTAACTCTCTTCTGGCAGCTGCTGCAAGCGTGTTTTTTAGTTTTTTTAAACTATATTCTGCTTATTTTCATTTAAATTTACTGAAAATGTACTCATTAGATCTTGTGATTAATAATTTTACTACCTTTTTCATTGTATAACAGCATTAATTATAAAATTTACAATAAATACTTCACAAAGCACATATCTTCTTTTGTTTATGCATGAATATATGCTTGTAATCAGCTATTTTTCTAATTTGCAAGTTATTGCAAGCACACATTTTTTCAGCAGAAGTTTGCAGCTTCCCCTCAAAATTAAATATAATTTTGTTTTGATCTCTCAATTGCCACTACTTTGCCAGTTCTTCGGTTACGCAAACGCAAAAACTGTGACAGTTTGAACAAATTTTCGATAATTTGCAATACGAGAACGGTCCTAATGACTGATCAAAAAAAAAAATTTTTTGAAGTAGAGTTTTTGATGATCTTTTGCAGTCCATGCTTGTATTTGTAGTGTAGGAAAGATTTTACAGATGCAAAGCTTTTCTGCATTGTGAAATTTCTTGTTTAAAATAAACAGAAATCCAAATAAAGAAAAACTCTTGCGATATTATTCTGTATTGCAAGATAGTCTGAGTTCCAAGTTGCATCAATGCAAAGCATCAGGCTATTTTATTCCTAAGCTGTAGCTGCTCAAAATGTCTAATATGCGCAGCCACGTTTCAATGCCGAATTGGAACTCAGTTGAGCAAATTAGGCATTTCCATCAATTATAGTTTAGAAATGAAGGCGGCTGATGCTTTGCATTGATGCAGCTTGGAACTCAGCCACAGTTAGACGATCAAATTTAAATCTGATATTAATACTTGTTGTGCGATGAAATTTTAAGTATAAAACCTATGTATGCGTCTCGAGGACAGTCAGGCAACACCTATAGATGCTTTAAATTTTTCCAAAAAGCACAATCTTCAATATCTCATCACTTGGATATCGTCGCATATTCTTTTAAGACTGTACAAGTGACTGTTGCAAATGGTTAATGTAGTTTTTCTAAACAAAAATTAATTAAAACGCACTTGTGATTACAACGCCGCATCTGCTGCCTGCTTTCTGATACACTCTCTGATTTCTATTCTACTCTTCTGTCGCCTAGTCAACATTAAATGAAAAAGTCGTAAATATTTTTGCTGCAATCTTAAAAAATAATAAGTCATTTATTGATTCTTTTTTTTGGTTTTTTTCTTGTATGCCATGTAAAATTGCAAGTTGCACTTAATTGCTAAAATCTTAAAATGTGAGAACATATTGAATATAAAAATGCAAAAGTATTATGCTGATGATTATTGATTAGTAAAAATCTAGTTACTTGAAGATTTGTTAGTCACAAATAAGTGTGTTATATAAAAACACAGTGTTAAAAAGCATTTCAAAACGATACAAAAAATGAATACATATAAAACATATAACATAAGGTAATGAGTTAACAAAGCCTGCATTAAAATAGAGTTGTAAAAAAAAAACATATTTAGTAAACTTTTTAAAATATTACGTATGTTTGTACGTAGCTTGATAGTTTGAATCACAACTTAATAGGCATGAGTAGTTGTATTTGCTTAGATATCCGATATATGTATATAAGTAAATAAATATGATGTTAATTTGCATTTATGAGTTTGTATGTATGTATGTATGTAAGTATGCAGCCCTGTATGTAAAATGTATAATCATTCTCATTTCTCTGTTCACGTTATTGTTTCGCATTCACGTTCGTATGTTCTTGCAAAAAAGCGTAGTAAAAGCATTAGTTAGTACGTGGGTAGCGCGCGCGCCTTAAGGTATGTAACTGTTGTTACTGCGTAAGCAAAAAAGCGACAGTTAAAGTGTATGTAGATGCTCCCAAATCCCTAAGCATTCTAAAATTCTAAAATAGTTGCAAAAAAACCTCAATTCAACTAGAAAAAATCTTCACTACCGCTAACTGGTTAGTTTATTAATACTATTGAGAAAAAAAATGCAAAAAAAAACATTAAGAACTAAAATAAATTCTATATTAATGCCGTTACTGATGGCGGCTTCGTAAAATCATTGTCCGTTATACGTTAGCTAGGGTCTGCTATCAAATCGTTACTGACTGTTGATCACACAATACTCCTGAATATATTCTACTGCTCCCCGATTAATAGTTGCTCTACTCGTATTTCACTGTCTTTTTTGTGTTTCTAAATTCATTTTTTTTAGTTACCTATTCTACTCATTCGTTTGCATTTTTCGTCCTGCTCTCTTCTACATACACACATCTTTGTTCGAATTTGTTATCTTTCTTTTTTTGCTGTAATTTTTGGATGTGTTTTTGTTATTTTCGCATACTCCACTACCATGTGGATTTGCTACTTCCACCGCTGCTGGAGCCACTGCCGCTGCTGGAGAAGATCGTTTGTAAACGTCTGCTCCCCCCGCGTAGTCCGCTGCGTAGTCCATTTTCATCACGCCCATTGCTTCGCTCGTCGGAACCGCTATTGCTGCCATCGTAGCTGTTGAGCCCGCTGCTGCCACTGCCGCCACCGTTACGTCCTTTGATGCTACCGCTACTGCTACTACCGCTGGTGCTACTTAACAGCCGCAAGCTGTTGCGTGACAATGTATCGTCGTCCTCATTGTCCAGCTGGTTGAGCAGTTGTTCGGTGGCACTCAAGCGTCCGGCATCGCCACGGAGTGAAATGGTGCTGCTGCGTCCGCCGTTGCCGCTGCCGTTGGTGATTTTCGTTGATATGACGCTGCGCATGCCCGTTGTGCCAGTGCTGCCATCGAGTAGAAGGGGCGAGTGTATGACCTGTGCTTGTACCGTGGCGCTAGCCGGTTGGGTGATGACAATTTGCGGAAGAGTGTTGCGTTCAATCGTTTGGCGTGTGCTGCCATCACGCAGTTCCTTCAGGGTGGAAATATCACGTTGTTGGGCGTATACGCTGCCGCTGGGTGTACGCGTCAGGATTGTGGGCGGGTGCGAAACAACTGTGGCGTGAACGCTGTGCCCCAGCGTGCGTGTGGGCAGCGTTTGTGAGAGCAGCAGCGCTTGTTCGTTGGTCAAGCGTTCTTGCGATTGTTGGACTTGGGAACGCAACTGTTGTTGTTGTTGTTGGCGTTGCTGTTGCTGCTGCTGTAATTGCACCAGTTGTTCCTGCTGTTCTTGCTGCTGTTGCTGTTGCTGCTTGTATTGCTGCTGGAACTGCTCCATCAGTTGCTGGGCCTGAGCGCGTGCCTGTGCCTCCGCCTGTATGCGCGCCTGCAATTCAGCATCGCTTTGGACCTGTGCCATAGCTTCGGCATGTGCCTTGGCTTGGGCCTGCAGTTGTGCCTCGGCGAGCGCTTGCGCTTCGGCATAGGAGGCAGCCTGGGCTTGGGCTTCGGCAATGGCTTGTGCCTGTATCTGCGATTGGAGGGTCTCGTAGCTATTGTAACGCGATGAAGAAGCTGTGGCCGAGGCAGAGGTGGATGATCGAGAGCGTTCGTCAACAAGTTGCTTAGAGACTACGGCATTGAAGCCATTGATATCGTCAGCGGTGTATTCAACAACACGGCGGGTGCCATCTGGCTCAACGAGAGAGTACTAGAAGAAGAAATATTAAAAACGGGTTCAAGCACATGCACTTTGCCCACATTTTGCACCGCTTTACTCACCTGTCCTTGCACCAAATCCCCATCACGCTTCTCCTCCTGCTGCTTCTCATCGCCGGTCAGCGTGTCGCGTACATCATAAGCGAAGCTATACTGCGGATGGCTGTCATAGTCCTCGGATGAGTCGGTGGTGGTGTCAGTTTGCTCTTGCGAATCACGGTCCTGTTGCTGCTGCTGCTGTTGCTGGGTAATTGATGATTTCTGTTGCTGTTGCAGCTGCGAAAAATCGATTGCTTGCAGGTGGGAATACGAGGTACGCGCAACATTGCACGACAACAGGCAGACACAGAGTATGTAGTAAAACTGCAAAGGAAGAAGAGCGCCAAAATTGTGTTAGCTAATTTTGCATATGACTGACAACTAAGCATTTGCAAATGTTTGTATCTGTGTGCATGAAATGGCTGAAACATTGTCCATCAATTTATTTACTTTTTTATTTTAGTAAATAAACTCGCGCTTTATATATAAATATGTACGTATGTATGTTATACTGATTCTTTAATTTAGTGTTACATGCAACATTCTGCCGCTAGTGCGCATCATCCTATTTTATGTACGCAACTTTACTTCGCGCACAACACTTCTGGGAAATTAGCAATTGCCATTTTGACGACGTGAATGTATGTAGAGTGCAAATAAGTAAGTGAGTCAGTAAAAGAGAAAGCTTGATGAAATCGTAAATATTTTATAGACAAACAGACAGCATAAATGTGCATGGAAACCTGCAGTGTATACAAGCGGGTATTCAGTATGATGCTGAAGTAGCCAGAAGTAATAAAATGCCATATTGGACAAAGATTTCCCAAAAAGGGGTTTCACACCTTTATTGAGCCTCCTGCATTGCAGTTGGATAATCCTTATTCAAAGCGCACTGATGAATAAAGTTAGCTTTCTTTATTACTAAAAGCTGAAACAGTCAACGACGTAGCTTAAACTTAACGTAGCAACATATCAAATTTACTGCTGATGGAGAGAGAGAGAAGCGACCTTCTCTGCTACATCAACAGTAAATTTGATATCTTGCTACGTTAAGTTTACGCTACGTCGTTGACTGTTTCAGCTTTAAGGCAGTCGAAAGACGAAAATAATTCTTGTTTTCGCAACACCAGGCACTCTGGCGCAGACAGGAAGCTCAGCTGCATCGCTATACGTTCCCTTCAGGATCAGAGTAATGACTTGCAACCAGAGGGTATCCAGAATTGACTATATTTTAAATGAGCCTTCCCGACTTCGGGCAGCATCATTTGACGATGGGCTTACCACGGCATGGGCAACAACCACGGTGGTTTGTTTCCCCCATCAATAATTTTGACCATTGTTCCAGCCTCGTCGGGCAAGTGGTAGCAGGACAAAGAGAGATACGAATAGAAATCAAAATAACATTATGAAGAGCAAAACGGAGAAGATGAAGCAGTGTTAGAGAAGAGTGTGCTGTGCGATGTTGTTGCAAAGAGAAGTGCGACCGGAGAAGACTCGAACATGGAAAGCTTCGAGAAAAAGTATCGACTGTCAGCGCGACTTGTGAAAGAGAGTTCCCAGCGAGTCTCTTTAGAGGTGAATTCTAAAAGAGTTGGAAGTTGCCCAATACATAGGGCTCTCAATATTATACAACACTTGGCAGCTGTAGTCGATCCTACTGATCGGGGGAGTGAGCGGAAGAGATGAATCAGAGAAGCTGTGCAGGCGGGAAGAAGGCGAGTTGTAAGCCAAAGATTCGCCTCCAGCAAACCCTAGGTGCATCAATCAAGAGCATTATAAAAGGCGCAAGATAAGCGCAATGGAGTGAAGAGGCAAAAGTGAGTTGAGGACTCAAGAACTACCAAGCAGACAGACAGCGATAATGACAAGCCGTCGGGCTTTAAGGCGAGTGGAAAGTTAGGGATTATGCGTTTCAGATTTCGGGCATAAATCTCATCGTAATGGCTAGGCAGTATCTGGTAGTGGTGCTTTTGACCGCAGTGAGCTTTAAGAACAAACGACTACCAAGATATGTCACAGCTGCGAGAAGTCTAGAATTATTTACGAAGCAAATGAATGCAAACTTATATATACCGGCTGGTGCACTAACAATACACTATTTTTAGATTTCTCATGCTTTTAATGACCAACGAAAAAATATGCAAGCAAATGCTTAATACATGCATCGACTATAGAGCACATCCGCTTTGAGTGTCCAGCCCATAAACGGTTGCGGCTTAGTCTTCTGTGAATAAGTTTTCTATCAGTTGTAGATACGGCTCCTAAAAGTGGGTAGAAAAAGTGATTTACGCTTGGACTGCGTTGTTTTTCTTGTAACGATATGGATCGCGAGGCTACAGAGCGATGGTAGTTAGCATAGTTATATTTTCCGATAGCCAGGCGGCAATAAGTACCCTAGGTCTTGTGTCTATTAGTTCCAGCTTAACAAAACCACATAACTTTCACATATCTACAACCCTATAGCATCTGAAAAAGTTTGCAGATACTGCAAAAGAAGAATTTCTTCAGACTCACTGCTGTTTTTACAAGAATTTGGTTCTTTTAGTGCCCTTGTAACTAGAACTGGACTGGACCAATACATTCCCTGGATATCTGTAGCTTAATAAACTAATATTATATGCGGCTGCCCCGAACTCCGTACGTGCAGCATGAGGTTCTTGGTTGGCTTTCAGAACTAGGAGACAAAATTTTACATCTTTCTTTGAGGTCGAACCTAAGCTATCTGATATATAAAAATCTCGGTCCTGATGTTTGTGGTCGAACACCTCTGAAACGGCTCGACCGATCTTTATGAAATTTTTGTGTATATTTGGTAGGTATGAGAATCGAATGTAAAGTATATTTCATACCGCTAGGTGCAGGGGGCGTGGCACCTCCCATACAAATCGAATTTTCCATACTGCATATCCCGGTAAATGTTAATGGAAGAGGACTTGAACATGGTATGCACAAACTTATGGACAAACTTATGGAGAAAGATTGGGGTTATTGGATAAAGGGGCGTGCCACCTCCCACACAAACCGAATTTTTCATACTGCATACCCCTGGAAGTGTTCACGATAGAGCACTAGAACTTACATTACATTCGTTAATTTTTATTAAACAAACCAAGATATAGAAATAATTTATATGGCGGAACAACGTTTCCCGGGTCAGCTAGTATTAATATAAAAGTTCCTAAAATTTTTCGTCGATAATTCTGCCATTTTTGGCTGACGCAAATCCGAAGGAAATCGAACATGGTCAAATATCGCCGAAGCCAAAGATCGGTCGTTGCCTATTAACCATTTGTGCTTCTATAGTTTTGTGAACGAAAACTTTACAGAATTCATCTAAATAAAATACTTGGACAGTCGATGAGGTGAACGCCTCATTACAATTTTATCAAGTAGCAACTGATTATGGAGGGCTAAGCGTTCAAATGTTTGACGATATTTTTCTCAAAAAGTATAAGTATAGTAGTACTAGAAGAGATCTGTGTTGGCCAAGTGTCTAAAATAAAGAAACGCCTCCCTCCTTTTGATTTCATTTCAAATTTTATAAAAGCAACCCATCGAGTTTAAAAAACCATTTGCAGTTGGGAAGCGGCATACAATTTTCTTAGAAGAGGAGAAGCTCGGAAAATGACTTAAAAACGTGAGGACCAAATACTGTACTAATTTTTATTTTACCATTTTGTCCTCAGATTGTTATATTAAAAACGTTTCATTTTTGAATCAGTTATACAAAGCACAACATGTACTAAAATGCTATTAGGCTCTTGAACGAGACTAAAAACCCTTAGTTACTTCTTCCATAACAGGTTGCAGTAGCTACTGATTTTTCTGTCAGCACGCATTTTGCTACTAATTATGGCCTAAATAGGAATGTTTCCTCCAAAAATGCGTATGGCACCCAGGCTGTAGATGCACTTCAGATTCTGGCTCACGTGATATTAGCTCCGTGGTAAATATTTTCTGAGAAGAACCCTAATAATGAGCGTGCAAAAAGCAAACGGAATATCCATTGGAAGTGAAAAGCGATAGTACCCATTCTAGAAAGTGCGCCAAGTACTTTTCAAGGTTCCGGAAACATGAATGTTTGGGATGTGCGGCAGTAAGCTACTGTTTTCGATTTTTTTTAATAAACAGTCTTTGTAAAGAGGTGTAAAGCCGCATGGAGTCTTTATTACTCTTTACTTGGCAATCGATGCCTTGATTTTTAAAATACTGTAGAACGCCCTGCTTTGGTTGCAATGGTTCCTACATATGTATGTATCGCACCGTCCGACAAAATTCTACTTTTTTTGCACGCGTGAAAAAATCAAGCATTTTCGGAAAGTAGAGACACAAAATCCAGTTCGTTACGGTTTCTATGGAGAAGAAACAACCCTTATCAACACCTATGCTGAATCGATCAATAAAATATTGTCTTGTGATTTTTTAAACTTTATTAAATTTCGCATCCAAGGTTTTTGGGGTTGCTGATTACGAATCTGAAGTCAGTTTTTAAAAATTCAAAATAGCGAATCCATATGGCGGATGGATTTTTAAAACATTTTAAGATTTTTATGAAATTTGATATCCAAAGATTCTTTGAGCCGCGGATTACAAAACTGAAATAAGTTTTCAAAAATTCTAAATTGCAGATCCATTACAGGGGATAGATTTTTAAAAAATTTCAGATTTTTATTAAATTTGTTATTCAAAGATTCTTTCAGCCGCTGATAAGAAAACTGAAAGCAGTTTTCAAAAATTCCAAATGGCGGACTTAAGACGGCGGTTAGATTTTTAAAAAAATTTCAGATTTTTACGAAATTTGAAGTTTCTTCAAGTCGGTGATTATAAAAAATTCTATATACAATATGGTGGATGGGTTTTTAAAAAAATGTCAAATTTTCATGAAAATTGATATCCAAGAGTTTTCAGTGCCGTTGATTACGAATCTGAATTTTCCAATTTGGATTAAAGTTTTGTGATTATCCAATAATGCAACCGCCATATTAGATCCGCCATTTTTAATTTCGGAAAACTGACTTAAAGTCCATCCGCCATATTGAATCAATATATCGTTACCTTAATACAGAAAGGCCCTATCTAATATTTTTATTTCTGTGCGAAGTGATAAAAAAACTTCATAAAAATGCCAGTTCTTTAGTAGCACACTTCCTTACAGTCTGTTTATTATTGAAGATTGCCATAGCTTCCAAACTGTAGTAGTTCTTTTTAAATTCTATTATATTTTTAAGGAGCAATATACCGACTTTTGTACAAATCAGTATTTTTAAAGGAAATAAGATAAGCCCTTTCTATATTAAGGTAACGATACATACATGTGTAAGTTTTATGAGATTGTTGCTTGTCTGCATAATTGTGCAACAATATCTCATCCAATAGCGTTGCTTGTACGAGTAACCTGTTGTTGACACATTTATTTGCAATGTATTTCCATATCGCCGACAATTGGACAATTTGTAAAAACATAAATTTTATTTTGGACATGTGAGCAAAGAAAAAGAAACATTTAAACACAGTGAAAAAAGTATTTGTCAACAGAGATGAATATATGTGCATTATTTAATTTCCCTCTGATTTCATTGAATCTTTATCAATGAAGGGATGACAGAATACTGGCATTGTAAAATATTTATGTGGAGCGCCACATTGCAAATTAATACAAACATACATACATATGTGCGATGCCAATGATTTATGGTCAAACGTTGGGGTGTGGGAAGAATAAAGAACGTGGCTGCAACAATGGCAATTTGCCACACTATGCAATGGCTGCTTGTGGTATTTATGAGCACTTGTAAAGGGAGAGTTATTAAAGAAATTTTTATTTTTATTAAACTTTTTTGTTATTAAAATGAATTATCTACACATACATAACACTTTCCTATTTAAATATAGTACAACTGGAGCAATAGGTAGAATTTTTTTGAAAGGTAATAAATTTTTTTACTTGAGCAAGCATGAAATTGAATATTCTAAAGGACATTAGAGAAAATTAAGTACAGAATATCGTTTACCGGCTGGTGTATGTCGTACATCTGACGAGGCGGCTCTTGGAGTTTTTGAGAGCAAGATCAAAAAATGTGAAAGTGAAGCTGAGTTGGACGTGGGGTCTTAACCCAAAAACCGCAATCTTATGTTATGGTCCCCTGGTCTGGTAGACCGACTTAGGAAATCAGTACAATTTGGAAAAACTAAGCGGAGTTCAGAGGTCGGCAAGTGTCGTGACTTTAGAGGCAATGTGACTTTATGAAGCGAACTCAATGTTATGACAAACCTATTGCTTATAAACCTTAGCATATTTTACATAGCTTCGATTTCTGCTTTAAGACTCAGGGAACTAGGTGTATGGAAAGAAGGAACTATCGGGAATGGTAGTTAGTACTACCAAAAAAACTATGTACCGATTATACACAATCTGAATTGGAACTCCACAAGCTCTTCGGGTTTCTTCTCTCGTCGCCTAGGACGTTCACCCAAGGCTTCAAAATGAAACAAAGAGTCGAAGCAGGCGTTTCCTCTGAATCACTGAAATTAAGAAGATCAATCTATCTTGTGTATTTTAGGCAGAGCTATTTACTATCCCTAAAGCTGTCTGCTTTCAAGACATAGTAGCTTTCAACCTCGCCAAAACGAGCGGGTCCTCAATTTCTCGGACAGTCGGGCGTCCATTATGGCTCTGGAGTCTTTGAAAACAAAGGCGAAGCTAATTAAGGAGTGTAGTGTTCTTTATTATATATATTATCAGTTAGTTTGAAGTAGATTTAGTTAACGCAACATTCCCAGAAGTGATAACTTAGCCATGAATTGTTCCACATTGGCTTTAATCGAGGAACGGATCTCACCCCCAATCGGAAATATAAGTACAGAGAAATTGTTCTTCACAATCTTCAAAAATCGGTTCAAAGGTGGCATAAGGCATCTTCCTGCCGAAAGAACACACAATTTGTTAAAAGAACACAGGTCTGACGTTGCGAGGCCAAAAGCGGTCCCTGCTGGGCATTGACCGGTTGGGTATCGTCTACATTTAATTCTGTAGAAGCTGTAGAGACGAAAAGGAATAGGAACCAGAATAATATCTTCTTTGCAGATGTCCACCTTTAATGAGGAGTTCCTCCTCCTACGAGCTTAAGAGTTCGCATCACTGCAACAAATTTAATTTTTTTCTCAAATATTGAATAAAAAAAAAATAAAACTTTTTGCACCAGAATATATAACAGAAACATAAAAATAACTGGATTCACGTACCCGTTTCATTATTACTCCTTCGTGCGCAACTCTACACACTTGGATATTTTGTATTAATTGCTTTAAGTTGTTCGGAATTGGATACAATACTTTTGTCGTGTTTTATTTTTTTATTTCAATTTTTTTCTTATTACTTCGACACTGCCAAAGGATAATCAAACTACTGTAGCGAATCAATCCTTGGAGGCACACTTTGTTGCACGTTCACTTGTCTTATGGCACTTTGTCAAGAGACGCACACCCAACTGTTGTCCAAGAATGCAATAAAACTTTTGATGGCTTCTAAGAACTTGCCAACAGCTTTTATAGTTCGTCACTTGACTACTGCTAGTTTGAGTGACAAAAGTAAAATATTTGTTCGACTTTACCAAATAAAAGGCACAAAAAAAAACATATTTGTTATAACAAAAATAAACTAAAATACGCCGCCTAGTACTACAGAGTGGCCGAAAAGTACTGAGTTGCGCGTAACTGATATCCCCTATGCACTAAGGAGAACTTTCAAATCTTTTCAAGTTAAAATTACTTATGACCTTAGAGCATTTGGCGCAGAAAGAACCGGACGTACTACACATATTCTGTACATATACATACATATGCACACATGTACCGTTGATGTTACTTATACGACATTCAAGTCTGGCAACTATGCTTCGCTGCTTTAGCATCAGCTTTGTCTTCTCCAAGTAGCGGAAGATTTGGCATTAGTGCCGAGGTGTGATTTTTTCGGCCGCTGGCAATCACTTACTTGCGTCTCAAATTTTGTCAAAAATGCAAAAAGCAACTGAAGGGCGACAATGCGTGCTGCTGAATTGTTGAAATGTTCCAACTAAATTGTTGTTTAACGGACATTTGATTTGCTAACTTTTGTCATAACAAGTAAAATGAGCTCGAATTCACTTTGCAAAATTTGTTGAAAAGCATTTATTTTAGTTTCTTTTTAAAAATATTAAATGCTGCATTGTATCTGCTGAATTGGGTTACTGGAAAGCAGTTTACATAGATATAAATTCTTTACGTGTGGATTATAATTCACAATTATCAAAGGCAGAAAACTTAAAAAATAGCTAACATGATAAAATTGTTCTATTTTTTTTTCTGAGAAGTATTCATTCTCATGGAAGATTCCTGCTAAAAATTTTATTTACTTGATGCTCGGCAGTCAGATCAATTTAATTTGCGCTCGATTTTTGATTGTTTTGTATTAAAAATTGCGTTAGCAGAGATTTTGTGGCTCCGCCAAGTACTAAAACTAAAAATTCACTTAAAGTTTTCGCAGTTTAAATAAGTTAGCAGAAAACAAAGAAAAAGCAAACAGGGATAAGTTTAGCATAGGTTAGGTGAGAACGGCGTATATGGAAAGTTGTACGGAAACTGGCCTGCAGAGAAAGCAGCCAGTGCTCTTAAATTACAGCTTAAACCAGGTTCTTTTCTCCGATAAATTTTATCAGATTAAGCGAGGCAGAAGTTGAGTAATGCAGATTTCCACTTTGAGGCTGACTAGCCTGAATCTTATATGCTACTTTGGCATGTCCTGATGTTGATCAACGACGCTTGATCAACATTTCTCAGCATGTTACTCGTTAGCCCTCGTTTGCATTTGGTTAACGATAGAACCTGCCATTGAGTAACGCTCATATCTAAGTTCTGATGACCAATTAGCTTCTGCTGCCAGGACGAGTACTTGTGGCCTTGAGCGGGGTTCGGGATTCGTTTTTACAAGTAGCCAATATTCCGGCATTACCTTCCCGTCAGAGTCGATATCGGCTACCAGCAGAATCATAGCATCCCGAAGACTTTTCGACTGTTTCATGGGCGGCTCCTAAAATCTTCTTCTTTTCAATGCCCCTACCTGGATACCTGTAGAATGATGTTGAGACACCATCTGTAACCTCCCAGTGGGAAAATAGGGAATGCATTACATATTTCTATCACGAAAACATTAACGAATACGTTTGAACGAAAAGATGCATCCTAATGTACGCGAGCGGGTAATGTGTAGCCGAATTGTTGCATTACCTTGCGATCGAAGGAATAATGCCTAGTTTTGAAGCCACAAGCAAAACGCAACGTTTGAGAAGAAATATAAGTATGTATTTATTCCATGTTATCTCAACAGTTGCTGTAGCTGAATGGTAGCGTATTCGGCTACCAGCTTATTGGTCGCGGGTTCAAATCCGGTGGCACGGATGCTCTTCTTCTTTTGTTTTTTCTATTTATAGATTCTATTTATAGTTTTACAAAGCGACACGCGACACATTACTTTCCTAGGACATGCACTGTGTTAAGATTCATCTACGACGTAATGTGTATACTATGGGGCCTATACATGAACTTATACATTACCACACCTTACCTATTCCCACTGGGCTGTCCTGTTGTCCCTGTGTGAGAGCAGAGTTAAGAACCCCTTAGCTTATGTAAACAGCAGTGTTAAAAGCGGAAGTAAAACATTGAGCTAGGAACACCAATACAACGACAGCGCGCTTGTTCACAGCAGCACCAAAGTTACTAACAGCCATATTAACATTTTTGTCCTATCCATGATCAACATTAAAAGATGTTGCTAAACAAGTTGCTAAGAACAAGTTTCGGAAAAGAGCGAGATAATGATAGCAGTGTTGCCACTTGTAAATATTTTTAGGCACCAAAAATCCTACCAAATCAGTTTCCAAGCTACCAAAAAATTGTTCATCATTAACCTAGCGGGAGTGTGGAAACAAAATGTTACAAAGAGTATGTGACATACCCGCTTATAAAATATGTCCTAAAATGTATACACCCTACTGTTAGCATTAAATAAAATATGTTTAGTTACATCAGGTAATTTTATAATTTAATTTAAAATAAGTTCATGTGCCAGTATAACATTTTTTATGATATAATTTAAGAAAGACTTTTGTCTTTCCAGCTAAAATATTGGTAATTTAAAAAAGTCACAAAAGCATAAAAGATCAGTAATTTGTGAAAAAAAAATTTTGAACATTAATGAGATTAAAATCTAGAACGGTATAGGTTATAAAAAAAAATTAATATAAACGTCATCAAAATTTTACAGCGCACGAGTCGAATAAATATCACGTCACTCTCTTCTACTGCAACTCGTTTATTCCAGCTACTCAAAATAACAAAGCGTTTGAATAATTTAATGAGAAAATACAACCATATTAGTAAGAGGGCGGATATGTCACACCCGGCCAAACTCTCGTCGGGTTAAAACGAAATTTTATTAAATTTACGGATTGGTGTAAATTAAAATACCAAATAATATTGCTTACAGTGCTACAGATTGTCAACCATTCATACCAAACTTTAAGGTTAAACAAAACAAATTCGGGCGTTTAAATAAAAGAATGTTTAAGGCAAAAACAAAAAAATAGGATTTAATTTTTACGAGTTCTATATACTTCGAGAAAATTTGAAATAAAATATAACCTCAGACTTTGTTCAACAAGTCTACAAATTCCAGCTTCTATGTGTTTTACACATACCGAGAATTTTATGTCGTTTCACAGAACAATAATCCTGAAATTCTTTAAATTCGTAGATCCCCTTAGGGCTATGCGAAAAGAAAGAATAAATATTGCGGCAGAAAACTTCAATAATGCTTGATAGTTTTATTCAAGCGTAATTGCGACACAAATTTATTGAGTGCTGTGCGTATGTTATGTGAAAAACATCAGTCTCCGTTTTCTATAATGCATTCAGTCCTCCCATATTGCCTGCCATTACACTTGCACCATCTGTTGCTAGTCCGATCAGATTTCTTAACGGAATATTTTTAGAATTAAGAAGGTATTTAATAGCATTAAAAATTGACATCGCATCTGATTTCCCAAGCTCTAACAAAGCAAAAAAGCGATCCTGAACTACGCTGGCGTTGTCGGCATACCTTGCAACAAGCCCCAAACATTTCTTTACTGATATGTCGGTTGTTTCATCAACTGTTAGCGAAAATTTTCTAGCTCGCAAATTAGCTATTGTTTTTTCACTTGCATGTTTTCCTATAGCTGAGCGATTTGAGTCGACTTCCACATTTCAATAATTTAGCGACGTGATACACAATCCTTAGCAAGCAAATTTGAATGCTCAGTTTGGTTGTATTCTCAAAAAATTTTTGCCTACCAAGAGCTTCATCAAACCAACCAAACTACCAAAGGTAAATGAAACTACCAATTTTGGTCCAATTGGACCAAAACGGCAACGCTGAATGATAGGAGTGTGGCAGGCTTATACGTTTCGTATGCATATTAAGAGTAGACCCAGCCAGCCAAAGGCGGAGCGCTCCGAGTAAGGAGTTAAAAGGGACTACCTCAGCAACACCTCGAAGGAGCGTTTTCGGAACGCTCCGAGTATGGAGTGAAAAGGGAGTCAACGTTTTTTTTTATCTTGTTTTAATTTTTTTTTTGCATCTAGTCTGTAAGATTTTCATGCCGTAGACTGAAAAAATGTTAAATCAATTGAATTTTTGTAAGTGAAAAAATTAAGTGTGCGGCAAATTATGTGTCCGATAATAATTAATTACTTTTAACTAACATTAGAACTTTTCAGGCGCATTTAATAGGAAATTTGTTGGTTCTGGAAAAAAATTTAATAGAGCGAGGGCAAAATGGATCCAAACCTCAAAGGAACGTGTTTTAAAAAAAATATAAAAAATAGTTTTATATTACATTATTTTTCCTCTTTGATTTCTTATTGTACTTCATAATACACTGCGTTGCATAAATATAATACCGCCCTTTAATGATAAGTTTCGACCATTTATTTTTCTAGAAATTCTTTATAAAAAGTGTGATATTTTGGTAAAAATGTGCTGACTTATTTATAATTTTTGCACAAAGCTTGAAATGTTTATTTATATGTTTTTTGTTAAAAAATGAAAAGCATTTTTATGAGAAATTAATTAAAATTAAATAGTATAAAAATAAATAGTTAAAACTTGTCAATATGTGGCGGTCTTATAATTATGCAACGCAGTGTATGTTAAACCATTTTCTGTAGTTTAACGTTTCTTCAATAAAAAACAAATATAAAATAAAATTATTGCATTTGTAATTATAAATGAAATTATGAGTATTTTCAGAAATCTCCTTTTCGGTCTTTTATCGGAGGACTCCCAAAACACTCCATCTAGGTTATCTTCGGCTGATTTTAGAAGTCCCTTTCACAAGGGAGCTTTCTGGGACTTCGAAATCACTCATTTAAGGAGTCCTAAAGGCAAAATTTTTTCATATAAAGGGTGCCAAACTTTAGCAGAAGGTATTTTGAATTTTAAAAAATCGGACCTTTTAATTTATTTTCACAGCATGTAAATAAAAAAAAATTAAAAATTCAAAAAAAATTTAAAAAAAAGTTAAAAAAATTAAAAAAATTTTTTACATGCAGTTAAAGAAAATACGTGAAAAGGCCCGATTTTTTTAAATAAAAAAAAAGCAATATTACAAAAAAAGTGACACTTTTACCTGAAAAATTTTTGCTTATCAGGGAGCTCACCCCCCCCACCTACCTTCTCCTCAAGTTTGGCAGGTTACTTCTGGGACACCCTGTATATTGAAAAGGCACCTTTGTCCCGCGGATATGCTCCTTTGGGACTCTTTTCGGAGCCTCCCTAGGAGCATCAGCGCTCAGCACAGGGAGTCCTAATCGTGCACCCTGCGGACTCCGCTGGTTGGCTGGGGAGGAATCGTATGATTTTTCTGATGCCGAAAGGAGCAATGACCTGACCAGTTGGGCCAAAAACAAGTAGGCAGGAAACTCATCTATTAAAAATAGTTTGTACTCGTAAATAAGATAATAATCAACTGATGTCATTTTTGTGTTGAACTTAGGCTTTGGCTTCCCAAAGCAAAATCTGAGATAGGCAGTCCGTTTGTAAACTTCAATGAAAAATGTTGCAAAATTTCTTCAACCAACATAACAGAGTTTTGAAAATAAGTTTTTTTTAAGAAATAATACATAAGCTATATGAAGTTAAAAAAACTACCTTTGAAAAAAAAAAAAAAACAAAGAAGAAAAGTATTGAAGATGAAAGAAACTTTGATTTTAACTGTAGAAAACTATAATAAAGAATGAAAATAAATTTTTTTTTTGAAAAAAAGCTAATCGAATTAATAAATTCTTGAGCTCTTGGATTTTAAGTAATTTAAGCATGGAGTGATTTTTATTTAAATTGCGTAAGGGGCATTAGATGTGAAGATGGGCTAAGGGTAGCAAATTCTGATTACATTCCTTAGCAGGCTGGGTTAGTGAAGAGAAGGAGAGGCGAATAGCGCAAGTCCTCCATGGCATCTGACGGGTAAAAATGTGACGGATTGGTAGTTTCCGCTGGTATAGATTATTTTTACTCTTATTTTTCTTTTTTGAAGAAAACGCTCGTCATCCAGAACAAAAACAATATTAGACTTTCGCCTGAACTGAAAGTGTATACCTCTGCTTAATTTTTTTTTCTTTGTGTGGCGACCCAAAAGTCAGTTTAGGAGCAAAATACCCTCCCCATTCGCTGAAGCCTAGCTGGTTGATATAAACAGAGTACGCTCCTAAAACTCTATACCTAAAGAGTGTTTTTTTAGACGTTTGGTTTTCAATGAGGTAATATCTTTTTCGGAGTTGGTCTTTTTGACAGCTATTACTTGATTAATACTCAGTTTGGTTTGCCATTTCATAATGAACCGACTTACTCCGGAACAACGTTTGCAAAACGCACATACGGACCCAATTGCAGCAAAAAGTGGTTGAAAATTAGGCCTCTCGGCTGGAATTTATTCGAGCCAACCGCGGCGTTCACTTGCCCGAAATCATTTTTAAAACATATTGGCAAACCCTAATCTCTATAATAAAGCTAAATTCTTGGCCATAACATTAAACTATATGCGTTTTATTTCTTCTTGAAAACCACATATCAGATCCGTTACTTGAAAATTACGATATATTTAATTGGTGCAATAGCAAAGCTATAAAAATTAAGGTTCAGGGTATTGTATGGGATTTCCAGATTCGACATTTTATCTCCCCCTCCAGTGCAGCCTTCGGTGACAACTTTGTTGCCAAGGTATGTGAAACTCCTCACCTTGTTTTTAGGTTTGACCAGATATACCCAGCTGCTGTAGGACCGCTCTATTAAATTTAGAATTTCGGCCTTATTAAATTTGAAATTCAGACCCGCACTAAAAGTCCATATAGTGATTATCGTAACTATGCAACAGCATGTAGGCAAGTTTTTTTTTTTTATAAAAATAATAAAAGTACAGTTTATTCTTTGATAAATACTGTATTACTAAAAGTTTCCAACTATAGGCAATATTTAAAAAAAACTTAAACAAATTTACGACTGCCAAAATCGTTTTTATGTCATCTTTTCAATTCTTTATCAAGTATACTACTCTCGAAACCGTTGATATTTATACCTTTCCAGTTTTTTGGAAAGCGATTGAAAGAAGAACTTCTGATCCGGTTATTTTTCCGAAGTTCAGCTCGAAGACAGCTATAACCAGCATGCCCCTGATATGATGGCTAAACGGCAGAAAAAGTTAATCGCGACCCAGTTAAATTTCAAGCAAATAAGCCGAGGATATATACATACGTACATACATACGAGGAGAAGCTCGGCCAAACACTAACATATGTGTAAGCGCCAATCTATTATTATTATAATTATTATTATTTATATTATTATTATTATTATTATTATTATTATTATTATTATTATTATTATTATTATTATTATTATTATTACATACATACGTGAAATGTATTGTAGCTAGATAACATTACTTTTTCCTGTATTTCTTTAAGTCTAGCGAAAATCTTCAAAAGCGTATTAACAAATCCCTAAATTCTTTTTCTGACTGATCAATTTCCAAATGCCTAGCATATTTGCAATTTTACGCTAAATTAAGTAGCTTGTAGTTGATTTCCAACTGGAGGTCACTTCCCATTTCTTATGCCTTCTACTCACATGTCAGAATGAACAACCGGAAATTGAAAACTTGCTGCTCAGATGCAACCCTGCAGTGAAACACCAAACTAGTCAGAAAAAATACTAGTTTTTAACTAGAATTTCCTGACTGAAATCGAACTAGTCCGAAAAATACTAGATTTGTACCAATTATAAAACGATTTATTCATGCCTTATTTTATTTGACTTCAACATTTTAAAAGAGTTAAGTACACAAAAAATAATAAATTTTTAAGAGTATTGTAAATCATTAAGACGAGTACATATTCCATTACATACTAAGAATGCAATTTAATATATGTACTTACATTAGAGCGTCTCGCCTTACTGGCGAAATAAAAAAGTTCGCCGTACACCCCCTCATATCAAGTGTTTTTGAAAAGCATTTACAAATATAATAAAAAAGTTTTTGAAGTGAAACTTCTTACTCGAGTCCGGAGATGGTTGCGTTAAATATTTAACACCAAGGCATAAAATCTGCATCGCTGCTTCGATTTTCAAAAATTAGGTGTCAAATGAAAGGCCTTGGACTTTGGGTGTGACACATAGCTTTAGTTCCATGAAAGCGGTTGCCACATGTTAGAAAATGGAATTCAAAATTTCTCTGCCGCAGATGTTTGCGTTAAATATTTAACACCAAGTCATAAAATCTGTATCGTTCGTTCGATTCTGAAAAATGAGGTGTCAAATGAAAAGGCTTGATCCCCAATTGGGCGGGGAAAGACTAATGCAAAGACAGGAATATAAACAA
>JAPVRG010260301.1:8954-19456 GCA_029783565.1 Rhagoletis cerasi
AAAATTCAGTGCACTGTAGAATAGCAGTATGTGTGCCAAATGAAAGATAAAATTCTCTAGAATTAAACAAAGCTAAATCTGTTTGGCTCACAAGGACGAATAGGTATTGAAAATTCCCTTTTAAATATTTTCATTGCCTAAGCTAATAAAGTTAGCAAGACGAGATTCGACGATGTGGTGCTGTATATATCAGTCTTTAACAAATAAATTAAAAAAAATATTTAAAATTTTCAAGTATATTAAAAGAAAAAATGTCAAAAGGACATTTTCAACACCTTTTCGTTCTTTTGCACCAAAAATGGAATCTTCTACAATTCTATTGAATTTTCTCTTTTATTTGATATCCATATTGCTACTCTACATTCCACTAAATTTTTTAAATAATTTTTTGAATTAATCATATCTTTGAAGTTTCAAAGTCATTTTAAAAAAATCCTGACGTCAGAGAGAAAAACTAAAAACGTAGTCGCTGGGGATGAAAGAGTTCCCATTACAACCCTCAGAAATTCTGGTGTCTGTTAAGTATTGAATTTGTTGTAAATCTGACAGCCTGCAAATTGCATAAAGAATATGCGTTAAGAACTGAAAGATATAAATCTGGCAACCTACGAGTTGCATGAACAAAATATGTATGTTAAATAAATAAGTCTGGCAGCCTATATGTATGTTGCCTGTAAGTCTATCGAAGAACAGAGAGAAGAGTGGTCCTTTTATTGCGAGCTTTTTATTGCAAGTTAGTTTTGTCTTGGTTAATCGCCTTGGCTACATTACATTTAAAACAGTGTCCACCTCGGCTGTAATACGCTTTTCCGAAGGGATTTTTTGGCGAAAAAATGCTGAAATCGCATTTCGAGGCTGTCATCGAAATACTTTTAGTCGCTGATACGAATAACCTATGGATAATCGCTCGAGCATGGTCTTAATTGCGTTGTGCGAAGCAATGATTTGTGTATTTTAAGTATTATTATAATTTTTTAACAAAGCTCCCAATCGTTATTGGTAGCTTAACTTTAATATACCATAAACTAGAGAACCGACAGCAAGTCGTTATGAAAGGGGCTCTGAAACTGCTTCATTCACTGGCAAACAAAACTAAGGTTAGCTTAGGTTAGGTTTGCTTGGCTGGGATCCTAATAGATCCCTTAAGTGGAACAAAAGGTATACCTATCGTTGCCAACAGTATGACTAATGGGGTTCTTGGGCAAGCTCTATCTGAACAAGGCTCAAATGGTCCCAAATGATGTAAGGGAACGGCCATAATAAAATTTTTCCACTCTTTCCTGAGTCTTTTAGAATTCGAGTTTCGAAAGCTGTGAATCGAATATGTAGATGCAAGTTACCAGGCCTCGGTCTTATGCCAAGATTTTCCATACAGAAATAAACCATACTGAATTCCAAAATGTAAAAATACAAAGCAACAGTTATTTTTATACCTAAAGTATTGCAGATTAAAATGTCCAGCTTGCGCAACCTTACTTAGGCGTGATTGCGACTTTGTAGAATTCCAGCTGCTGTGATTCAGAAATAAAAAATTGATTCTTCAAAAAAAAAAGACTATAGGGTTTAACTAGAGAATATTGTTGGCCACGTCATGGGCTCTTGTAGGGGGGGTTTTAAGCTCTGCATAAATTTTATACAAATATCCTGTACGAGCAAAATATATGCCGCGGAAGAAGCTTTTTAAGGCTTTATAAAGCTTTTTTTTTTAGATTTCATATGGACACGTAGAGAGCAAAAGCCCTCTCTGATCGTCACTGGCCTAGACGTATGCAGCATAAACAGTCTAACCAACTTCATAAGCTTTATTTATTTTTCGCTCAACGAACTTGGGCTCATTTCTGTAATTCTCAACCGGCTTTCGAATTGAGTTTTTGAAAATACAAAGCAGTTGGCGATAGTTCATGTATGCCTTTCCACTGTTACACGGCAAATGGGTTCTTCTATAAACTGCCTGAGCTAAAAATGTATCCCATTTAAAAAAAAAATAAGACTAATAAACGGTCTTAATGGCCCTTCGCCGCAATTTTTCTACTAACTAAGGTTATGGTCAAACCGTTTGCTAACTCGGTGAGTATCGCCTCTCGTAACTCGGCCACAACTTTCTCTAAGCTAATGGATGATCAGTGGAAAAATATGTTTCAAAAGTAGATATGCTGAGTTGAAATCAAGGCCTTACTTTCTCCCCCGTGATATGTTCTTCACTGAAACTTGACTGCCTTTTAGCGCAATAATAATAAAAATATTTTGGCACTAACACTTTTGCTAAGTATTTGGCCGAGTTTCTCCTCCAATTTGTGGTGCGCGTCTTGATGTTGTTACACAAATGGAGGGACCTACAGTTTTACGCCGCCTCCGAATGGCGAATGAATTTTATGAGAAGCTTTTTCATGACCGAAAAAATACACACGGAGGTTTGCCATTGCCCGCCGAGGGGTGAACGCTATTAGAAAAAACTTTTTCAAATTTAGATGTTGCTGCGAGCAGTTATCGAACCCAGGTCCTACGAAGTGGTAGTACACAAGCCTAACCACTCAGCCACAGCGACCGCCTTCTAGCGTGCTTTCGATAATAAAAGCTCCCAAGAGAAACTTTTGATGTGCACACCTCCTTAGTGATTCAGCTTGCACGCCAATGAGCCTAAAACGACTTAGCGCATATTTCTAAAGCTCTAAAAAAGAGCTTTCGGTCGTGAAAGCTTCCAATCGCAGCTTTCACATCAATACAATGTGCTTCTATGGCACACAAATCAAGTTGCCGCCTCACCGGGATAGACTTTTCAGTGTAACCAGTACAAATATTGTTATGTACATAGATATTTCAAGTTTTCGACAGCAGCGAATACAGCAACGTCCTTACCTGCCTGAATGCTCTTTTATGCTTTTCTTATTGTTTGCTGTATTTGCTTCTGTTATTGCCTTTGTTTTATAACTGATTGCCTTATTGGGTTTTATGTATGCTCGTCTTGCTTGCTGTTGCTCTTGTTACTGATGTTGTTGTTTTTGTTCTTTTCATGTTCTTTGCTTGTTATACCTTTGTTTACGCACTTGCAACAATGCCTCCAACATGCTGGCGTTTCACTTTCAAGTGACCGTGACCACACACATACACTGAAACAGTTAGGATCTGCGGCTGACAGCTTGTTTTTGTGACTTTTGAAGCGAAATTTTTCAATTTTCAGCATTGACTTTTTTCATTTTTTCGGTGGTCTTGGGGTTTTTGGGGGTTTGTTTACTTTTTTTGCTTTGGTTGAAAATTCGATGCTGCAAGCGTGTGAAATTGGAGTGTATCTAACTACAGGTGCTTGAATGTATGTATGTATGTATACGCATTTAATACACATCAATTCGATTTGACCTTGCAACATCTATACATACACAAAAATACATATATGCCAGTAGACTGCCATATGCATGAGTGGCGATAACAATTCAGTGCAACTGCACTCCTGCTGCCTCACAACCGAAATTCGACACACACACACATACAGTTGCATATTTCCTTTGCCTAATCCGCTGCAGGTTAAATTTCATCGGGCTGTTTGCTGACTCTCCACTTGCCTTCCGCTTACTTCTTTGGCGCGCAATTGAATTTTGCATGCAACACTTCAATTTGCATATGCAACACGCATACATACACACCTATGTAGCTACCCTGTCGGAAAGAAGTGATTTTTATTTTAAAACAACTAATTGAAAAATTACTTTGGAACAAATGCAATTTTTTTACCCAATGAACCGTCAATTGAGAAAGTAGTTGGAAACTAACTACTTTCGAAGTTCTTTAAGCCAAATGCGTTTGAAAGTAGTTTAATTCATATGCAGAGTCGGACTATTGACTTGCTCATTGTAATTCAAAGCGAACATTTGAAAGCATATTCACATGTCTGGCTGTGGCTGAGTCTGCAGAGGTGCTATTTGTTGGCTTCCAGAAGGTACGGGTTCGAATGCCCTCAGAGGCAAAATGCTAAAATGATAATAAGAATTTTTCTTTGGTGTCTCCGAACTATGAAAAAGCATCTGTGAAGTGCAGAACGAAGGCGTATTCAAATATTCATTTTTAAAGTCCTTCAAACCAAAGACATTTTAAAGTAATTGAAAATATATGCAGGAAAAGGCAATTGACTGCATCCTAGGACATCGCCATGTTAAATAAATGAGTTCGTTGCAGGTAAAATAGTGAGAATTTCAACTAGTTATCATTGAAATTAAAGTAGTTTATAAATAACTTTCAAATTAATTCAATTTCCTGCAGGGTATGCATAACCACCACACTTGCCGATGTATGTACGTATTTGTGCAACATGCGCTCACATCACAACAAATCCGATTTTCATTTGAAAATTCATTTATTTTCCGCAGTCAGCGGGTATACACTGACAGCTCAGCAGCTCGTCCTTGCTCGCTCCTCTGCCAGTTCGCATGACGACAGGCTTAGAGCGCCTAAGCTGCCTCACTGCCAGCCAATCAGCCTGCCCGCCAGCCATTGATGCTGTAAATACCAAATACCTTGGCAACATGCAACGGCATTCAGGCGACCTTGCAACACACGGAACACAAATGCACATACACGCACACTAACACACTAACACATTGCAGCAAACATGCAGCCATCAGCCGAAAATTGCCGATTTTCTGATTTTCCACTTTCATTTTGTTTTGTTTTGTTTACAGGCCTACACAAGCGTTTTTGTTGTTGTTGTTGTTTTTGTCTTTGTCGCATATCACTTTTTGGTGAAAACGGCATTTTGTTGCCATATTTACGATGACTGCAAACACATGTGTTGTTCTTGTTGTTGTTGTATTTAAATTTGCGTAAAATACATGCATATTGTCACTTGTCCTACACGCACCCACACACCCACTCACCCACACAATCACTCATACACACTCGCCCGCAATGCAGGCCATTTCACAATCCATTTTCATTTGCATTTCCATTTAGAATTTTGTTTTCGTATTTGTTTGTGGTTTCATATCGGATTTCACACTCTGGCCGGCTGCTGTTGTCGCTGCTGTTATTTTTTGTTGTTGTTATTTTTGTTTAGTTTTTGCTGCAATTGGCAAATGTAATTGAAAGTGATTTGAAAATCATTTTCACTTTTCATTTTATTTGTTTTTTTTCTGCTGGTTGGTTGTTCATTTTCAATAACGGTGTTAACTACAAACTATGTAAATCCACTCGGTACATTTATTCGTTTTTGTTTTTGCGTTTGTTGCTGTTCTTGTTGGTGTTTGTTGTTTTCTAGTTGCATGGCAAATTGGCGTCACATGTAGTGCGCTTTTAGGCTTTTAGGCACCAAGCGAATGGAAAATATTTTATTGTTGCAAATTGTTTGCGAATAGAGTTTTGTATTTTTCTGTTCAAAATGTAAATTGCTTTGGGAAAATAATCCTCTTTTATTATTTATGAAAATTTGTTGCAGAAATTAATTCACATTGGTCAGCTTTTGGAATTTCGATGTGGATTTGGGGTAGCTTTTTTTGTAGTTATTAATAATGAGATTTGGTAACTAAAATGCATAATCTAATAAAATGAGCTGCATCTTTTATAGAAAAAATGCTTTACTGAAGCTTTAAAGCTTTTTTAATTGTCTAAGCTTTTTTCAATTGGAGCTTTTCATTTAAAAATGTAGTTTATTGAGAAATTTCCTTTTCTGTTAATAGGATTTTTTTTAATAGTAATGCATTGTAATTTCCCTATATTTTACTTAGGTTTTTGTAGATTTTTCAGTTATTGAAGCTTTTGTTAAGAAATTGAGGATTTTGCTTAGAATTCGACGCTATCATTTTGATTATACAATTTTTTTAGAAATTTTAAGCTTCTTTAAGGATTGAAGCTTTTCAATAAAATCGGTTAATACGGCATCAAAATGCTTTCACAGTTTTTTCTTGCCAAATTTGATTTAGCCGTAAGTTTTTTGCAGCTTTTGGTGTTTTTGTGTATTCTTGAAAGCTTTTGTTAAGTCTCTCATATGCACACGGTTCTTAAGTAAATTTTAAATGATGGTAGTTAAGTCCTAACTTGACACTTTTCCTGCGAATTGGAGTGATCTCAAGCTTTAATTGAGTATCAAATAAAAAAGACTCAACTTTATTTTAAGCTGATTAGAACTTTTCAATATACGAGTATAGTAATTAATAAAACGAACCGCAATTTTCTAGGCTCAATATCGTTTCGTAAGCTTCTTGAAGCTTTTTTTCAAAAGTTGAGCTTTTAACCAAAGAAATTATGCATATTTTAGTTTAACACGTTTAACGTTTTTTTGTTACACGATGCAGCTTTTTAGTGGATTTTTTGTTTTCGCAGAGTTAAGTTTTTTATATGCAACGCGACGTTTAGTCATAATTTGCCTCTGCATTTTGGAGAGCAACTTGACTCTTTTAACATAAAGAGAATTTTTCAAAATTTTTCCTTGCTTACCATAAAATTTTTAAAACTCAGTTATGCTTAGCAAGCTTTATTAGTACATTTTTTCAGAATGAAAGCTTTTCAATGAGAGCCAATATGAAGTTATTAAAACGAACGGAATTTTCGAGACTAAGTTACACTGCGGAAGCTTTTGGTGCTTTTTTAAAAGCGGAAAGTTCCACTTGCAAGCTTTTATTGGTTTTATTGGTTTTACATTATTATCGACGCCTTTTTTTCAGAATTTGCTCTAGTCAGTGACGACTAAGAAAGCTCAGTACGCGCCATAAATTTAGTCGTTATCGCTGTTTAAGCTATATAAGCACGGATATGTTTTTGTAAGCTTTTTCTGCATAAGACTTTTTTGGTAGCTTAGGACCCAATATATTTTTTCTTTAAATGCATTTTTGAGAAAAATTTTCTTAAAAAGCGAGCTTTTGTGAAAGTTCTTCCCGAAGCTTTTGTCACAAATTAACCTGAGCTTAAGTTTCAGCTAATCGGCATTGAAAAGCAAGGAAAATGTATTTTAACAGCTTTCGGAAAGCTCGCTCGTTGCATTTCTGGCTGAAAGCTTCCGTTGAAGCTTTTTCCACCTGAGATTATTTACTAATATTAATATGTTGACGATCAAAAAGAGTTTCTACTCCCTGTGCGTCCATATGAAATCCATGGAAAGCTTTAAAAAGCTTTTCGCGGGATATACATAGGTATAAAATATAAAATGACTTTTCCAGAGTACCCATTTCACAAAATTGTCAAATTCCCAAATCAATTGGTTTCGGTTCGAGGACGCTTGTAAATATTCATTGACAGTTGACTATATTTGCTCATAAATTGAGATGAAAACACATACGAAGCCACAGTTTGGCCATAAAATTCCCAAGGATATCAATATGTGGTGCCAAACATTCATTTACTAGTTTGCCTGTTTTTATTGACGACTTTCGGCTGCGTCGCTGATAGCCGCCATCCACCGGATGCGCTTTTAGCGCCAAATTTACAAAGTTTAACGAATGAAATGCTAGAAAACCGGAATCAATGCGCGGTGAAAAAAGTGAAGCGCCTGACGGCAAGTGGCCAGGGGGCCAGAACACGCTGGGAATTTATGCGCTACTGCCACGCATGGCCACACAAGTGGCGACTATAAAAACGAGCATACAAACCTACGTATGCACACTCATTGATTTTGCCATAACCTGCGCTCATACACCGCAACGCTCAGACGCACCTGTTAGATTTTAGAATTTTTGACAACAATTTTTCAACAATTTTTGTGTGTGGTTTTGTTTTTTTTAACTTGTTCTTATTGGCTTTATTGCACTAATATGCGCGCCAAACTCCGAACAGTAGCAACAATAAAAGCTGGAAAAAATAGCCCGTTAGCAGCACCGCAAATACCCGTTATTGGTACGTTGGTATTTCACGCTGGCTGAGCTCACCGGAAATAGCATCTCACACGCGGTGCGCTGCCGCCCCCACTGCTGGCTGGTGTGGTGGGTAACGGAATTCAACAACGAGTGGCGGCAACAAAGCGACAGTATTGTTGTACTCCAATAGGGAGTAACGTCTGTGTGTTGCTGGCATGCAGGATGCTGTCCGCAGCATATGCAGCGCTAAAGGATGTGGCTTGTGGGTGTCACTTAGGCTGCTGTGGTGGAGGGTTATGCGCGCGGCAGCTTGTTTTTCAGGCTGTTGTTAGGTTTTGATATTTGGGTATTTTTCTGTTTTGTGTTTCTGATGTCGTGCTGAGCTTTTGTTTGTGTTGGTATTGTTGTGTATGAATTTATTGCCAGTATTGTCATGCTGTATGCGGAAGTTTAGGCAGATTTTGCGTTGTTGTATAATTTTTTGCAAAAAAATTTTATTACTGATATTTTTTGGAAAAATAAAATGCTGTAAAATGCTTTTACATATTTACAGTGAACGACAAAATTCAACACAGATTTTTTAAGAAAAATTTTAACTATGCAGATTTTAGTAAAGTTAAGTGTAAGTTTCTAAAAAATTCCGTTCATTTTTGATGATATTTTTTTTGCTGACAGTGTCATGCGTTTTCTTCCATAAAAAGTATGTTCGAAAATTCTTTTATGTGGCAGAAAATGCACATAACGGCCATAAAAAAAATTTGCCAAAAATCAACGATATTTTGTAGCCACTTGAAACTTGAACTGTGTTGTACTAGAATTGAATGGGCTATAAAACCGCCTACAAAAATTTGATTAGAAAGTTGAAAACTTTCATGAAAGTTTTTTGAATTTTCTTGAGGTTTGCAAAAAGTTTACAGATTTTATTTGTATGTATTTTGTTGTAGTATGAACTATATTTTTATAAAAAATTAGCCGAAATAAATTTTGAACAAAAAACTTTGCATTAATTGTGAAAAATTCTCTGTACGTAGACTTTTGCCGTTCGCTGTAAATACACATACATATGTATTTCTAACTTTATTTAGTTTATTTTAATTGTATTGTTTGGTAGTAACTGTTAGAAAAAATATATTTATTTTGTTGCGTTACAACTTATTTTACTTTATTCCAGGGACCGTAACGGTTATGATCTTTATAATAAAAAGCATAATTTAACTATTAAAATTTGATTTATATTTTTTCGATCAAATTTAATCGTTATTTTATGATTTTTAATTTTTTCGATCAAAACAATCGTTATTTTTAATTTTTTTTTTGTTTAAAAAATAATCGTTATTTTGGATTTTTATTCTTTCGATCATAAAAGATTTAAAGCGGTCATGAAAAAGCAGTCTCCGTTATAACGGTTAAAAATGATCGAAAAAAATAAAAATCCAAAATAACGATTATTTTTCGATCGAAAAAATAAAAATCAAAAACAACGATTACTTTTTAATCGAAAAAATAAAAATCGTCGTAAAAAAACGATTATTTTTTGATCGAAGAATAAAAATCATGATATTTAACGATTATTTTCGGCCCCTGTTTTATTATGATTCCATTTTATTTTGTTTCTATTCCATATTATTTTATTTTAATTCATTTCATTTTATTCATTTAATTGTTCATATATATTTGTCTAACCAGACGTGTGAACACCACCTTATCCCTCGCGCAATCAACTCAGCACTACTGAGAGTAATCGACTTTCGATAATAGCGCCTCACTTAAATCAGCTGTAATCACACGCGGCTTCTTTTATACATTTTTATATTTTTGTCCGTTAAACTCATTACCTCGTTGGCTGTAGCCTGCCAACAACTATAACTTTGTTATTAGTATTTACTTTAAAATTTGAAACACTTGTGAAGGCAGAAACACACACTCTCAGGCACTCTCAAGCACACTGCTGATAGCTTGGCATTAGTTTTATTTCCAGCGCGCGCTCTTTCTACTATCCAAGGTCGCGTCGATGGAGAGTCCATTGCCATGGGCGCATGCCGCCAAACGGGAAAGCCCACATCAAAACATCAAGCGAATCCTTCGCAATTCTGAAAGTTGTATCCACAGCAGATTTTACACTAATTTAATATTGCTTGGCTTGGTTTTTGGTTTTAATGAAATTTAGATTTTTCGTTGTTGTTGTTTCTTGTGTGCATATAAGCGCCCGGTAAGTTGCCCGGATTAATGCCACAAATTCACCTTGAACTTACCTTGAAATAAAGCTGGGAAGTCGAAGTGGGCCGGTCGCCAGCAGCCAACGCAACCACTCTGCCAAGCAAGCAACGAGCAGCGACTTGTTTCAGCGAAATTGCGCGGAGGTGTAGTAGCTTGCCGAAGCGCAGCGTTATAAATCAGGTATTTGTAGCCATAAAAAAATAAAAAAGGCAGTAGGCGGCAAGTAGAAGCAGCATACATATATGCATAACAAATAAAAAATGATGTATACGCAGTGTGCGGCAGTGTGATTTCTCAAAATAAAATTAGTAGGAAAGCGGAGTGGAAAAGTAACTGCCAAGTGGCAGCAAGCGATGGGTGCGCGCGGCGGAAGTACGCACACAGAAGTAGCATCAGCAGTTATGCATCTTAGCTAAGTGGCAACTGCAAAGTGCTGCAGCTTAAGTAAATGTTGCGTCTGCTATTTATGCCAACAGCCCTCAGCTGGCAACTGGCAGCCACCAACCACCAAAT
>JAPVRG010260306.1:0-11015 GCA_029783565.1 Rhagoletis cerasi
CAAAACATAGTCTTTAAAAAGGTGAAAGAACCTAGATCTGCTCACAGGAAGCACATGAGTTTCAAATAGGAAAAAAATATCAAAAGTGTTTACATAGCTGAAAAAATTTGGAAACTTCAATTTACTACTTAAATTTTCTACGTTATAAGACAATACGTGATATAATTTACTATGTTTCGATTCACTTAGAGGATATGAAGAGCCTATTAGTTTTTTGTATCTTTTGTAGAGGCCTTGGTCTTGCAATGAACTTTCATATAAAGTCTTTCACAGTCGATTACAGACGGGTCAAATGATGTACCATACCAAGCCTGGAGTGTTTTTACAGCCGGTTCATTACCGCATATGAGTACGTTTTTATTGTCAAAACGCATCCATCTACCACCAATGCTTATGGCGTCATTTTTGACAAAAACCTTTCTACTAGAGTCTAGAACCGTAAGATCGTTCCTTAGCTGTAGTAGTACGCATTTTTTGATCCGCTTTTCTTCACTTAAGTCTTTTTCAATAAATATGGCTGACCCCGCCAGTTTTTTCGTATTTTTTAAAATTTCTTTGGCCATCTCTGCGGATTCTAGTTCAGCTACTACGCCCACCTTATTTTTACTTTCAAATAGAACACGCGTCTCACGTACTACAACGTGTGGTAGTTTCAACTTCTCATCATATATGAAATTGATTCCACGCTCATGGAGAAAAATCAGGATTTTTCGAAAAAGGGGGCGGGGACTTCCCATAAAATTTGAACTTTTCATACTGCATATCTCTCTCAGTATTTGTGGTAGAATATTGAATAAATAAAAACCAGGCGTGACACCTGCCAAAAAGTTACACGCTCACGGGGCGTATACCGGCGGGCATAATCTAGTCTGCTTATAAAACTGAAGCTCATAAAAGTAACTTGTATTACAAAGGATTATAATGTTATAATGATAGCATCGCAGAAAATTATTTGTTCGCAAAGTCGTTGGAGGCACCTTAAAATATAACCCTTACCCTTCAAAACACTGTTAAATTTATTAAAAAATCGTTTACTCTCGTCCAGAAATCGTATTTTGACCTTCTTGCTCAAGTAAAATTATAAAAAAAAGTTGTTACTTCAAAGCCTTTTTTTAAATTTAACTGAAAAACTTAAATGTTTAAATTAAATAAATGGTTTTTAGTAAACTTTTAAATTTTATTAAGTTTTCTCGTTGCAAAAACTTGTGCGTATGTAATTCAAATGCAACTGACGAACTAGAAAAAAAGCCGAAGATACAATGGTAATTAGATAAGTTACTTATTAATACGTCTACTAATGAGAGGAGAATAAAAATAAAATATCTTAAGCTTTTTCGCACTTATAGAAATTAGAACTTGGAAATTAGTAAATATTCATGCCGAGCAATTTATTACATTATCAATTCATCAATGTCTATTTCACCTTGGTGTGATTTTAATATCATTAGGTCTTTGAGATGCTTAGATTTTATTATTTTCATTATGGAAAATGCACTTTCACATACATAAGTAGGTAGTACCGAAAATAGAATAAAGTTTATAGATGTGATCAATTATTTTTGGGTACAAATCCATATTTAATTTTTTCCAGAAGTTTCTAGTGGCACTAATACATCGCTTTGAAGTTTCACTTGTTCACTTCGAATTTTTTTGGGTTGCTCTTCAATTTCGCATTGCATCGGGTTCGCAAATAAAGCGATTTGTGGTCTTATTTTATCGAAATCCTTAAATCTATTACCAAGTTCTTCTTTTAATGAATAAAATATTTCGTCGCATTGGCTCAAATCGTAAGTTGGAAACTGATTACAAATTTCGGAGGTTGATTTGAAATTTTCCAAATTCCTACTGACAAATTGTACGCTAAGTAGCTATAGTCAACACGTACTATTCTGCGGCTGCTGCTTTTCTCATGCGAATAATTTGTATTTACAACACAAAAATTGTGGATAACTTGGGAGGAAAAATAAATTCGGCAATTAAATAACCTTTCTTTGCACGAAATAAACGAAACGGTAAACAAAAGAGCGGTGGGTGAGTGAATAATGGAAGAGTGTCACAAATGCCGAAAAGGCATAAGAGGAGAAACTGCCCTGTCGGAAAGAAGTGATTTTTATTTTAAAACAACTAATTGAAAAATTACTTTGGAACAAATGCAATTTTTTTACCCAATGAACCATCAATTGAGAAAGTAGTTGGAAACTAACTACTTTCGAAGTTCTTTAAGCCAAATGCGTTTGAAAGTAGTTTAAATCATATGCAGAGTCGGACTATTGACTTGCTCATTGTAATTCAAAGCGAACATATGACAGCATATTTACATGTCTGGCTGTGGCTGAGTGTGCAGAGGTGCTTGCTGTTATTTGTTGGCTTCCAGAAAGTACGGGTTCGAATGCCGTCAGAGGCAAAATGCTAAAATGATAATAAGAATTTTTCTTTGGTGTTTCCGAACTATGAAAAAGCATCTGTGAAGTGCAGAACGAAGGCGTATTCAAATATTAATTTTTAAAGTCCTTCAAACCAAATACATTTTAAAGTAATTGAAAATATATGCAGGAAAAGGCAATTGACTGCTTCCTAGGACATCGCCATGTTAAATAAATGAGTTCGTTGCAGATAAAATAGTGAGAATTTCAATTAGTTATCATTGAAAATAAAGTAGTTTATAAATAACTTTCAAATTAATTCAATTTCCTGCAGGGTGGTTTGCACTGTGCGGGTGTGTGCGGTAGAGTCTACCATAAAACCAATGCATGTGCGTCTATAGATGACTACTGTATGCAAGGCTTGGCTAATTTCAGCTTTAGTTAATTGCCCCTACTTGAGATTTATGTGTGATGACTGCGTTACATACATATCGAATGTTGATGATGCGCTTAAACAGATGATTTCGATAGCGGATACCAACAAAATAAACATACGTGAGCAGAAAACGGAATTTGAAAAACTAATAAACAATCATAACAGGGAAATCAAGGCATTGGTAGCTAACAATGAGAAAGAAATTAAGAGAGTGATGGCCAATTTAAAAAAAGCAAATGAGGAGAAAGATGATTTAATAAAGAGGGTGGAAAACTTGTGCCTTTTTAATAAAGAGTACTTAGAGAAATCAGCTGAAGGTTTGTCTAAGCAAAGAGAGGAGATAATCAAGGAAGTGAAAAAAGTTAGTGAACAAAACACAAACAATGGTAAAAATATTATCTCGTATGCCAATGCTGTGAAAAGTGTCCCGCCTATTATTGTTAAGCCAATATCAAAGCAAAGTGTTGGCACAACAAAAAAAGACTTAAACAAGATAGATGCTACTGACATGAAAATTGATAAGGTGACAGACAAATACAATGGAACAGTTGTTATTAGGGCAAACGACAATTTAGAGAAGGAAAAAATTAAAACGACCCTGCAAAATAGGTAAAACTATGTTCATATTATAGAATAAATTACTTTGTTTCGGCCAAATTACTTCACATAATTCAAAAGCGTTCGGACTTGCTTTCATGATTTCTCTATACATTTCATTAGCATGTATACGTACAAGTGTGTGGTTTGTACTTGATTTCAAACAAAATGGATGTATACCTTTAGGCGTTTTTAAAATTAATTTCCTCAACAGTGGCAACTAAAATAAACGACAACACATTTTTTTCTTCGTTTGGTTATTGATTTATGATAAATTATCTCATTTATACTTAATTTACAGACAGATTTTACAAGGCGAAATTACTTAGTTTGTGCTTAATTTATGTGTAAATTAAGATTGAGCTCTAAATCACGCCAGTGTGAACATACTTTTAGATTCTCAAGTTTTTGAATTCAAGGAATCGAAAGTTAATAACCCAAAAATTAGAGTTACCAATATGAGTGAAGAGTACAATGAAGTTGAAATATTAGCTAAAATTAAATAACAAAATGAATTCCTTAAAAATGCTATTTTAAAATGGGTTAAAGTTTTTAAACAAAAGAGAAATAACAGCTCAGTATGCACCTTTAGCGCAATCATCGAAATCGAACATGAGAAATACTCGGAAGTGTTGAAACATGAGAGGATTAACATCGGGTGGGATCAGTGTGGCGTATATGATGGGCTAAATGTTGAAAGATGTTTTAAATGTTTAGGGTATAATCACAACGCGAATACATGTACGAAAAAGTTAAGATGTGGCCTATGTTTGGGTGAACATAAATCCTCTGAGTGTAGTACACAAGCAACCAACCCTGTCTGTGGAAATTGCGTGGATGCCAATAAGGATCTTGGATTTAAGCTGGATACAGGACATAGCATATTTAGCAGGGAATGTTCCGTCTACCAAAGAAATCTAAATATTCAAAAACAGCGGGTGGGTTACTAGCAACCAAATCTAGCAAGTGGTATTAATAAAAAATTGGAAGAGTTAAAAGTAATATATTTAAACGATAATAGCTTATTACATAATAAACTTGAAATAGATAGACTAGTGGAGGTGTTTAACCCTGCTCTTGTTCTATGTTCTGAAACTAGCATAACAGATCAAATTAGTGATTCACATAGCAGGCACACGGGAGGTGTAGTTATGTATATTAAAAATTCACTTGAATTTAGGGTAAAATACAATAAATCCATCAACGGAAATATATGGTGTATTATTGTGCAATTAAAAAATCTTGAGGTTAAATGGCAAATTGGTGTTATATACCACTCCCCAAGTACTAGTGATACTGAGTTTATCAACTATCTTGATTCAATCATAATGGAGATATGTGATACAATGTCTAACAATGTAATTGTTGGTGATTTTAATATTAATATGAACAAAGTATCGACACACAGTGTGAAATTGAATGAGTTGTTTAACTCCATTTCCATGCACCAACTTATAGATTTCAATACCCGGATAGCAAAATAATCTGAGACAAAGATTGATCTCCTATACTCAAATGTAAAAAATATTACGTGTAAGAGGCTTGATCACCACAGAATATCTGATCATGAAACAATAATGTTTAACTTTAATATAGGAAATCACATCCCTCTCAGAAAAGTATCAAAAATTGTTTCTTGGGAACGGTACAGCTGTGATAACCTAATAAATCTCCTCAGATGTTATGATGTTTCCATATTTGAACAACTTGATTTAGAGAAAATGTTAGAATACATAGATCTATGCTTGCTTAACAGTATGCAACAATTAACGTTTGAGAAACCAATAAATATCAAAATAAGAAATAAGTGGTATGACTATGAACTGACCCAACTAAATAAAAGAAAATCAGAGGCATACAATTTAGCAAAAGCTTCTTACCAATGGTCTGAGTATTACAAAATTAAAAAAGAATACAAAAAAATGATAAAACTTAAAAAAATTAAATACATGGAAAATAAAATAATAACTAACAAATCCGATAGCAAGTTAATGTGGAGATTTTTAAAACAAACAATATGCTATGAGGGTATAAAAGATAATATTACAGTAATACATCAGGGTGGTCAGTACATAGAAGATAAAAAACAAATAGCAGAGGTCCTAAATATCTACTTTGTTCAAAGCATAGTGGAAATAAACAATAATATTGAGAAAATAGAATATAATGATAATATTTACAATAACGTCGATAGCACATTTAAATTTAAAGAAATAACTACTGAAGACATCGTGAGAATTGTCAAAAAATTTAAATACAAAATTGGTGGGAAAAAACTGTTATCGGAAGGAGTAATAAAAGACTCCATAACATATTTGGGGTATTTTTACTCAATAATGATCAACAAAAGTATAACAAATGGCGTCGTACCTGATGAATGGAAAGTTTCCACTGTCGTTCCAGTCAAAAAAATTAAGAACACAGTTAAAGCTGAAGAACTTAGACCGATCAATACTCTACCAAATCTTGAGAAATTATTAGAAACAGTTGTAAAAATCAGCTTGTCGAGTATATTGAAGATAACAATATATTAATTAAAGAGCAGTCAGGGTTTCGTGCTAAACATTCGTGTGAAACGACACTTAACTGGATTATTTCTCAATGGAAAGAAGACATGAGAAGTAAAAAAGTAATACTGGCGGTCTTTATTGACTTGAAAAGAGCTTTTGAAACCATTGATCGAAAACTAATGATTTGTAAGTTAAAGCGAATTGGTATCAAAGAGGTTGAGCTGAAGTGGTTTGAGAGATTTCTAACTAATAGAAAGCAACGCACAGTTATTGGGGAGGAGTTGTCTAAGGATTTGCCGGTAGATATTGGACTTCCACAGGGTTCAGTACTAGCACCAATTCTTTTCAATATCTATATCAACGATGTTTTATCATCCATCAGGTATTGTAAGATAAGACTGTTTGCTGATGATGCACTGTTGACAATAAGTGAAGATGATTTAGACACAGCAACTGTTAAAATGCAAAATGACTTGGACTCATTGTATGTTTGGCTATGCAAAAATAAGTTAATGTTAAACGTAAAAAAGACAAATTATATGATTATCTCTTCATCAAATAAAACTCGATTAGGGCGACACGATTTACATGTTAGGAACGAAAAAATTAAAGAAGTAACTACAATGAAATATCTTGGTGTTCTAATTGATAATAAATTAAATTTCCATGATAACATTGAGCATACGATGAACAAAGTGTCGAAAAAAATTGGATTTATGAAAAGGACATGTAAGTATCTAAGTAGGAGATATAAAATTATGGTTTATAGATCCATCATAGAGCCACATTTTATATACTGCCCTACTATACTGTTTATAACATCTGAAACATATATAGATAGGCTACAAAAAATGCAAAATAGAGCTACGAGGCATATACTTAATGCACGATACGATACTAGCATTACATCAATGCTGAACAATTTAAATTGGTTAAATGTTAAACAACTAATCTTCTTCCACACAACGAAGTTTATTTTTAATATAAAGAATGGGGCTCTTCCGAAATACTTGAGTGATAACTTTAGGTACAGCAGTGACACTCACACCTATGAAACCAGAGTCAGGGATAACTTTAAACTTCCATTTTGCCAAACGGAAAATCAAAAGAGAGATCTGTACTATAAAGGTTTAAAAATGTATAACGAACTGCCGTCAGATATAAGAAGCTCCAATAGCTTACAAAATTTCAAAAGTTTGCTACACAATCATTGCAAAAAACATATATAGAACAAAATGGTGAGAACATCATTATTTGAACAGACTGCCATCGGACCTTTCAAGAAACTAGCATACGAGAGACGCTACGAGCATGGATCGGAAACTTGGACTTTCCGACCATGCCCAACAGCTCATCCACAGAGCGGAGCGGAAACTAGGTCTTTCCGCCCGTTCCACAGCAACGTAGTGATAAAGAAAACATGGATCGGAAACTCGGCCTTTCCGACCATGATCAACGGACGATGCAGAGCGGAAACTAGGCCATTCCGCCTGCCGCACATAAAGGTAGATTGGAGACTAGGCCTCGCCAGCTACCCGACACGGCTTTATAATAACATTTATTTATAAATATAAATAGCAATTATGATAATATATTGTATAAAGGTAAAAGTAGCTACATATGTAAATGAAAATTTGTAAAGAAAATATGAAATATGAATGTAAGAAAATTGTTTTAATGTACAATCTGTCCTGTGATTTAATAAATATGAGTGGATATATATACATATTATAAGTAGAAAAGCAAGCAAGCAAGCAAATAAATAAGCGACCATTGTAATATACAAGATTATTATAGGTCTTAAAAGACTGTCAATAAATAAATAAATAAATAAATAAGAACTTTTGATTTTCTTTGAAATTCATCTACCGCAGAAACAAGATCGAAAATTTTCTTGTTTTTACTTTATAAGGATAGATTAAGTGCATTCATAAATGGCAACAAATCGCATATTAGGGCAAAAGGTAGAAAAAACTCTGGACTTTTTAAAGGTTGAGCAAATTCTATTTCCTGTGCTGAGTTTACCGATACTGAAAAACTATAAACAGCGTTACGTAGTCCAAACAGTCTTGGCATACTTTTCCCGCAACTTAACCAGCGGACATCAGTAAAAAGAAGCAAATCACCATTTTCGGCATTTATCTCTTCTAAATAATGTTTTAATTTTCAATTAGAAAGTGCATTATGTCCGCCTCTTATCTTATTTTTAGTTTTGATGGTGTAATTCTGTTGTTGTTATGTAAATAACTAATTGGCATGTGTCGTTTATGTCAGTGCTTTCATCCAAACAAATTGAAAAATATTTACACTCCAATATCCTTTTTTTGTTTTTTTTCGGATGAGAGCACTAATTTTCTGTGTTTGTCGTACAAGATTTTTAAAAAGCATTCCGTCTTCGAAAGGTCTACATTGCTTAGCTAAACCCAAAGCTACAATAAATGATGCTTCTAAATGGAGGATGGTTCCGTGCGCAGAAGTCCACGTAAGTGGGGAAAGCTTTTGACTGTCAGAAGTGATTCTTGTGCGTACGGTTCAAATCGCAGCTCCCAACGTCCGGATATTTATATCCACGTATCCTCTGGGTAGCGACCAAACGCCCGTTTATGAGCGAGCTAAAGAGACGGCGTAAAACACCGCGTGCGTAGGGTTTGGGCCCCACCACGATAAATCCCCCAATGAAAAAGGACAAAAGGCCTCGGATGAGATCCCCCCTTTCTGCTGACGACCACGGCAAACGAACAACGGACTATGATTTGAGGGTATGCACCTAGAATATCCGGACCCTTAATGGGGAAGGTGCCTCTGCCCAGCTGGTTGATGTCCTCGGGAAGACAAAGGCTGACATCACCGCCATCCAAGAAATGCGATGGACGGGGCAAGGCAAGGAACATGTGAGGCCTTGCGACGTCTACTACAGCTGCCATGTAAAGGAGCGCAAATTTGGTGTTGGATTTGTGGTGGGAGAGAGACTCCGTCGCCGAGTACTGGCGTTCACCCCGGTGGACGAGCGTCTAGCCACAATCCGCATCAAAGCGAGATTCTTCAACATCTCGCTCATTTGCGCCCACACCCCGACGGAAGAGAAGGACGACGCGTCCAAGGATATCTTCTATGAGCGCTTGGAGCGTACATATAAGCCCTGCCCCCGACACGATGTCAAAATCGTGCTTGGCGATTTCAACGCCAAGGTGGGCAAGGAAGGGATCTTTGGCGCCACTGTCGGAAAATTCAGCCTCCATGACGAAACGTCCGATAACGGACTGAGACTGATCGACTTCGCCGGGGCCCGAAACATGGTATTGTGTAGTACTAGGTTCCAGCATAAAAATATCCATCAAACTACATGGCTGTCTCCAGATCGAAAAACGGGAAACCAAATCGACCATGTTCTGGTAGACGGAAGGCATGAGCCCGAAAGAACAACTGGTACGATGAAGAATGTCAAGAAGCTGCAGAGAAAAAAGATGCCACCTACAGGGCCACGTTGCGATCGGGCCCAACGCGAGCCTTGTGGGGCCGCTATAGGGAACTGAAGAAGGAAGCGAGACGTATTTGCCGAAATAAGAAGAGAGAGACCGAAATACGTGAGTTCGAAGAGCTTGAAATGCTGGCCGACAGGAAAAATGCACGAAACTTTTATCAGAGAGTTATGCTGTAAGAACAACCATGGCGACCTAGAGACCGATGTCCAGAACGTACTTAAATTATGGAGGGAACACTTTTCCACTGTATTGAATAGCAACAGCACTGAAAGTAGTGGAGAAGAAGAACCCGAGCCCCCAGTCGATGACGATGGAGTCACTGTCCTACCGCCTGACTATGACGAAGTACGAATAACGATTACGCGGCTTAAAAACAACAAAGCTCCTGGAGCTGACGGCCTGCCAGCTGAGCTATTCAAGTACGGCGGCGAAGAGCTGAAAAGGTGCATGCATCAACTGCATGCAGAATATGGTCACATGAACGCATGCCCGATGACTGAAATTGAAGTGTGATCTGCCCAATCCACAAGAAAGGCGACCCCGCTATACGCGCCAACTACCGCGGGATCAGCCTTCTAAGCATAGGTTAAAAGGTCTTATTGAGTGTATTGTGTGAAAGACTGAAGCCCACCATCAACGAGCTGATTGGACCTTCTCAGTGTGGCTTTAGACCTGACAAATCCACCATAGATCAGGTATTCACAATACGCCAAATCTTGGAAAAGACCCGCGAGAATAGGATCGACACACACCACCTATTTGTCGATTTCAAAGCCGCTTTCGACAGCACGAAAAGAAGTTATCTTTATGCCGCGATGTCTGAGTTTGGTATCCCTGCGAAACTTATACGGCTGTGTAAGATGACATTGAGCAATACCACCAGCTCCATCAGAATTGGGAAGGACCTCTCCGGGCCGTTTGATACCAAGCGAGGTTTCAGACAAGGTGACTTCCTTTCGTGTGATTTCCTTAATCTGATGCTGGAGAAGATAATAAGAGCTGCAGATCTGAACCGCTCAGGCACAATACTTTACAAGAGCGTGCAATTTCTGGCGTATGCCGACGACATCGACACTATCGGTAAAAACAAGAGCTACGTCTGTTCTGCCTTTTCGGGATTATATTGAGAAACAAAGCGAATGGGTCTGGTGGTGAACGAGGACAAAACGAAGTATCTCCTGTCATCACACAAACAGTCAGAGCATACGCGTCTTGGCGCCCACGTCACTGTTGACAGTTACAACTTCGATTATCTGGGAACCAGCAATAACACCAATAATAATGTCAGCCTTGAAATCCAACGGTGAATCACTCTTGCCAACAAGTGCTACTTTGGACTGAGTAGGCAATTGAGAAGTAAAGTCCTCTCTCGTCGTACAAAAATCACACTCTATAAGTCACTCATCTTGCCTGTGCTGGTGTATGGCGCGGAGGCATGGACAAAGAAAACATGTGATGAAGCGGCTCTTGGAGTTTTCAAGAGAAAAATTCTGCGAAAGATTTACGGGCCTTTGCGCGTTGGCAATGGCGAGTACCGCAGACGATTTAACGATGAGCTGTATGAGCTTTACAACGATATAGACATGGTGCAGCGAATTAAGATACAGCGGCTCCGCTGGCTAGGTCA
>JAPVRG010260308.1:0-10234 GCA_029783565.1 Rhagoletis cerasi
GACGCAGACTCGCTCACCTAGGTGGTACAACACTTAATCCATTCGAAATATGGAACAAAAAGCCCACCGAAGTGCTAGCCTATATTAAAAGCCTTCACGTATAGGGTAAAGGGCCATGCACAATAGACCACGCTAGAGGTCGCAGTGCTCAAGGCTCATAATAATAATAATAATAATAATAATAATAATAATAATAATAATAATAATAATAATAATAATAATAATAATAATAATAATAATAATAATAATAATAATAATAATAATAAACTTCTGAAGCTTATTGACTCAAATTTGATATATACAATGATATATTAACGAGTAATAAAAACTGTATAAATTTTGGAAATATATGTATATCGCAGTAACCGCTTTACCAATGTCAACCAAACTTGGCACAAATATTAATTTGGGTCCAGGATAGGACATGGTCGAAAATTTTTGAAGTCGGACAATAGCCACGCCCAGTTTCCATATAACTGTGATTTAAAGAAATACGAAATCTGTGATAAATCGGTAACTACGAGTACCCGACTTAAAAAAAGTTATTCAGAGTATTGACAAACACAAAGGCAAAGCATTCTTCCTCGACGCACCAGATGGTACAGGTAAAACTTTTCTGATAAATCTTCTATTGTCCTATGTGAGATCAAGTGGACGTATCATCAGGAATAGCAGCAACTTTGCTTTCAGGTGCAGAACTGCTCACTCCACATTTAATTTGCCATTAAATGTATGTATGCAGGGGCAAACTTTTTGCAGCATTCGAAAAAATGGTCCGCTGGGAAAAGTTTTACAGGAGGCCCTATTTATACTGTGGGATGAGTGCACTATGACTAAGAGATTTAAGAAGCTGTGATTAGATCTTTGGAGGCGTAACTTTTATTTTCGGAGGGAACTTTCGGCAGACCAGTCGAGCGGACCTCATCAAAGCATTCCTTAAAACAGCGGCTTTGTGGCATGATATTAAGAAGTGTCATTTGCGGACTAATATGACAGTCCATCTTAGTAGGGTTGGTTCTGAGTTCCCCCAATCTGTGCTTAGTATTGGAAATGGAAGTATGCAAAATATCGACGGATAGATCACTGTAGATTCCAGAATTATTAAAGTGGTGCACTCCCTAAACGATTTGATTTATGCAGTGTATCCAGATATTGAAGATATTTTAAGCAAACCATACAATTGGCTTTGCGAGAGAGCAATTGTCTCGCCAAGGAATATTACTGTTGATGTGATCAATAGCATCGCAATGCGAAAAATTGGTGGAGAAATTAAAGAGTATGCTTCCATCGACACAGTACTTAACCTTGAAGATTTCGTCCACTATCCTGCTGAATTCTTAAATTAGTACACACGACCGGCTTACCGCCTCATAAACTAACTCTTGCAAATGGGATTCCAGTTATATTGTTACGTAATCTTCGACCATCCGCACTTTGTAATGGCACATGACTGGTAGTCAAAAATTGCATAGCAATGTTATAGAATGCATTATTCTTACAGGATCAGCAGTCGGACAAACAGCGTATATTCCATTTCAGTACAAACGTCTTCCTGTAAAAGTTTCATTCGCTATTACAATTAACAAAGCTCAAGGCCAAACTTTTCACTTTGTGGGAATTAATTTGCGCTCAGAATGCTTTACACATGGTCAATTACATGTTGCTTTATCAAGAACTGGAAATGCCGTCAATCAAACCATATTACTGACATTATTATTAATGACAAAATCAAAAATGTTGTATATTTCGCAGTGCTTTAAACCACTATTTAACTAAAAAATCTTTTTAGTCAGTAAATAATATTACTCTATACATAAAACAGAAAAAATTGGGGTTTCTTAAATAGTTAGCATTTAAAAAATGCGTACAACGTTGCATACGGGCAGCTAGTATTCATATACAATATGAAAATCCATATGTACTCTATGTGCATACAAGCTAATGTAAATTGAACTGAACTACAAAGTTGTGATAAACTAAATACATATGCAAGTGTAAAGACACATACATTTGTATAAGACTGTGCAGTAAAATGAATAGTTACACGGAGTCAATTTCTTTTTATTGTACCTGTGTTTCGGTTTAATTAAATGTTGTGTTATCTACTTTTTTAATAAACTTGACATTGAAAAAAAGTAAAAACTCAAAAAAAAAAAAAAAATTGGTAGGTTTTGGTTGGTTTTGGTAGGGGAAAAAAATTGTCCGTGGCAACACTGCTTGTACCACGCGAAGTTTAATTCATTTCCACATAGCAGTTTTCAATTGCAGAATTTTTTTATGTAATTTCATTGCCTGTTGGAAATTCTGCGAAATTTCCTTGTTGACATTCATAACTCGAGTCAATTGTTTTCATGCACTCTCCAAAATTTTTCTTAGTTTAAAAGTTTATTAGAAAGTTTTTGGTATGGATGGGTTAACAATACCTTAGAATTGAGTTATTCAAGTTTTCATCTACAAGCTGTTTTAATTAAGAACTCGATTTAAAGAGGTGATTTCAAGACATGTGCAAAACCACTTTGGTAGGATTCATAAAATACACTAGATAAATTTGGAAAAAATGGCCGATTAATTTTTATGTAGCATAGGTAATTTGTATTCGTGTTTTTCCTTAAATTAGAAGAGTTTTGAAAAATAAGAAACCCAAATTTCAAGGTGTCAATGTAACGCATTATTTGTGGCTTTTGTTGCTTCCTATTTCCAAAGTATCTAAGCTGGTTTATAGACTCATGTACATATGTATGTACATTAGGGTGGCCCAAAATAAGTAAATTCGGAAAAATAAGACTTTTCGTAGAAATGGCATAGAATCCATGAAAATCAAAATGTTTCAATCTGAAAACTCTGCTTCTCTTCAGAAGACTTCAGAATAATGCCAAATTGTTTATTTAAATTTTTTTTAAATTTAATTATTTTTAAGGGTCTCCGAAAAATCCCAAAAAAATTAAAAAGTATTTCTTACTATTTTTTCCACATTCAAAAAATGTTTAAATAAAAATTGGGTATTATTCTCTGAAGTCGTTTGAGGAGAAGTAGGGTTTTCAGATTAAAAAAATTTGATTTTCATGGATTTTATGCCATTTCTACGAAAAGGCTTTTTTTCCCATACAAAATACATGGATAACTTTGAGCGCTTTGAGCGACCTCTTAATATATTTTTATTTTAAAATAAAAAAACACGGGTATAATTTTTTTTCGGTATAGAACAATCCTAGGGGGTGAGAGCATTAAGCTTCTTACTTTACTTTTCTCCCAAACATTTTTGGACCACCCTAATGTACATACATAGGCATGTATACACATTCATCTGCGTACTAGTTATTCGAGCAGTCAATTGATGGTTGGGCAAAAACGTAGGTGGCGTAATCCGATCGACGGATGACTCGTCACTCTTTTTTGGGGGCCTTATCTAATAAGCCATCAGCCGTTCAAGTGATCAGTCGCTTAGATGTCAAAACGACAGCTAAAAACCATCAGCTTGTGGCTAACAGCAAACAACCATCATCCAACCACCTACCAACAACATCAACTGTCAGCCAAAAATAAAAGCACCAAAACATCTATAAGCAGTGGACGCGGACTCTTCTCCTTATATGTGCAGGAAAACAATTGAGCTACGCGCACTGTTGCTTAACTTGCCATTTACGCATGCTTGTGTGCATATGGATGTATGCATGTATGTGAATATGTAAATGTGTACAGTTGTCTTCCCACAAATATTCAATTAGAGAACACATACCTTTGCTATAATAATCGATTCAATTGTGTTTTGTGGTATTGACTTGCATGGATGTTCGTTCAGCTTGTTGAAAATCATAAATGACAAACATAATGCGAACACACCTCGGCTGTAAGCTTAGTGCGTTCAAAGATTTGTCAGAGATTGTCAATTAGATTTTCGTTTTTTTCTTCCTTTTTTACTTCAACTCTTCTTTGTTTCCCAAAGTTCGTTATACTGTCAGGTATAGATCAGCGCATGCGTGGCTTGTCAAACTTAAGATAATGAAAATTAGAGACAAATTCTCGATTCACCCTTCACTGCTGATACTCACGCAGAGCTAAGCCTGCTTAGGATGGGTAATTCCGATCTAATCGCATTTTTTTTAAACTTCGATATTCAATTTAATACTTCCTTTAAATTATTAAGGCAACTGCTTTTTGAAGGTGTGCTTAAAAAATTATACAATAATTTAAAATCGCAAGTAGAACTGTAAACACCCTTGTAGTAGGAGCAGTGAAGAGGCTGACAACACACTTGAAAACCTGTTATGTAGACATTTATTTTTTTCTTTCATTGCGCATGCTCATAGTTCCGTTTAGGTAAATAAGAAAATATAACTTTTTTTTATTTGATTGGACCCACATATGCTATGTATGTGTGTATGAATGTACATTAAACTGACCAGAAAAAAATTAAAGTGCTTTCTTTGACGCTCGTGACATTTTAGCTAAAAACCATCCCCTGAAACTTTGGTGCAAAATGTTAACATTTAGAGGTCTCGCGTGGACGCTTTGTGCCTCCACTTCAAGTGCTTAAAATTACTCGTTCTTCGATCCGTGTACACGAGAAATCCCCCAAGAAATTGAAGCTTTTTAAGGTGTTACAATATGTTTTCAAGGTCAATGAACATGCTGGGCTAGACAATTTTCCGATCTGATCATTACATTTTAAGATATTACGAAAAACCGTTTAAAAAGCGAGAAAAAATCCGAAAATCGCGCTTTAAGGTACATTATTTCTTAGAAAAAATTTTTGCAATTTGTTATCACTTTTTTTTACTTACGCGAGACCTCTTAGGGCCAGTTTTTCAGTGCGAGTTTATCTCTGTTTGTCGTTTAAACTCAGTTTGCAGTTTTTCAGTCAAAGTTAAACGTAGTTTAAACTTAGTTTAAATGCCCAATCTTATTATAATATTATAATAAATTATTTTGTGGAGGGTGTTGCGCATTTTAGCAGTTTTGTCTTATTTTTGTATTGCTCATACGAGCACCTTGGCACATGCAATGCTTTTTGTGCCCATTAGCATAGAGAAAAAACAGTGTTGCCCCACAAAACATCTAAATTATGAAGCGGCCTTAAACTCGCACTGAAAAACTGGTCAGTAGATTAAACTCAGTTTAAATTTAAACTGAGTTTAACTAAACTTAGTTTAAACTGAGTTTAAACCAACACTGAAAAACTGGCCCTATATGTTAACATTTTTGCATCAAAGTTTCACGGGCTGGTTTTTAGCCATAATGGAAGATAAAAAGTCAAGAGCGTCAAAAAAAGAAACACTTAAATATTTTTCTGGTCAGTCTAATGTACACTTATAAGTAAATATGTACATATATATTTGAAAGTAATTGTTAGTGCTTTCACAATACATAATAAATGAACGCAAATTGATTTTGTTGACATTTTATGTAGCCGTTCATTTAAATTGTGGCGGAAGTTAGTGAGCTATGTTGGAACAACAGCATTGCGTAGTTTATAAATACATATTATAGACTGAGATCATCAATCACGTACGTAGCAAACAGTGGCGTAGCTAGGATTTCGGGAAGGAGGCGATGATAAACAATTTTGAGCAATAACGTAAAGTTGAGACACACAATGGCTAGATGCATCGCCTTTGTGCATTCTTTCATATACAAGTATCAGCCATTCCTACCATTATACATTTTGTATGCACTCGCTAATTCCGTGGAATATCCATGATTTATTTCAATTTAAATAAGAAAATTACTTTTCATTAATGTGTAATGCAGTAGCAGTATACGTTTTGAGGATGCTGAATTTTGTAAAGAGGTAAACAAATTCTCTAATTAAATTAATGAGCCTGCACAAACTAGTATTTTCAGACCGTTCGAATTCTTCATTTCGTGGTTGGAAGTGGGAAGGGAGGAGAATTTTATCCCAGCCGATTAAATTGCGGGATGACTTCGTTCTGATAACCACGTATAGAAAACTCTCTTGTATTTATTTTTTAATAGAACGAGTGTGACCAGTGTGCGACTAAAGTCGCAATTTGGCCCTTTTTGGGAGTAAATCCCTTGGCGCCAACTTTCTGGAAATCTTCAATTTATGACTCTTCTTATAAATTCATGCGACTCTTGACTTGTTTGATTATCGAAATTTCATAATTATATTTTACACTCTTTCCTTAAATTTCCATAATGCATGAAAGAAAATGAAGTTCCACTCTCAAACTGTATTGGATTTGCAGCGCATAACGCAGCTGCAATGGTTGGGAGAAAAAGTTGAGTAGTGTCGTATTTAAATAAAAGTAAAAATCAGGGCTGTAAACCGCTCTAAAAATCGGTGCGGTTCGGTTCAGTGGTTCGAACCACTTAGAAAAAACATGTACCGGTGCGAGAACCGGTTCATGAGTATCTCTGAACCACGGTTCGGTTCAAGTGGTTCAATATTTTTATTGAAAGTGATACAAATATTAAAAAACTTTGACAGAGACGGAACGGCCGCTGTGATGCAGTGGTTAGAAGTGCGCATTACCACTCAGTGGAGCTTGGGTTCAAGTCCTGGTCCGAGCAACATCGCAAAAAAAATTATAGAAAATATGTTTTTTCTTAATAGCGGTCGCCCCTCGGCAGGCAATGGCAAACCTCCGAGTGTATTTCTGAAAAAGTTTCTCATAAAATACGATCGCCGTTCGGAGTCGGCGTATAACTGTAGGTCCCTCCCCTTTGTGTGACAACATCAAGGTGCACGCTACAAATTGGAGGAGAAGCTCGGCCAAAAACTAACATATTGTGTAAGCGCCAATCTATTATTATATTATTATTATGACAGAGACTTTATACATATATACATACATATGTACATATTTAAAAATGAACGGCTTTTTTTTATAACAAATTCAAATATCCACATATACGAGGGTGATCCGGCGTTTTTTGGATGATACACTATGATTTCAGAAAATTTAATATTTGTTAAGGTAAGCAACATTGACATATAAAAATTTCGGCACATATTTATGATATCGAAAAAATGTTGTGCAATCTAACGACCGCAGACTTTCTTCACTACTAAATACTCATGTAAAATCGTTTGTATTTGACTTTTGCCAATGTGGAAGGATGCCTCTATATCCCGGTGTGTCACATACCATCCATCTGAATCATTTCTCTCTCAGCATCGATGTTTGCCGCAAAAAGAGCAGTTGATGGCCGACCTTCACGGTATTCATCCCTGAGGCTGACGCATCCATACTTAAATTCTGCAGACTAGTCATAAACAATGTTTTTGATGGTAAATCATTACCAAAATCCGAATTTAGCCGTTCCAAGCTTTGTTTTTGGATTGACCGGCACTTAATTGCGTTAAAAATTCATCGCACGAAAATTTTCGCGAAAAATTTCCATTTTTCTCAAAATTGTTAAATCGAATCTACTTGGTGGAATTTTCATCTGCCAATGTTGTTTACCTTAAAAAATATTAAATGTTTGGAAATCATTTTGTGGCATTAAAAAAACTCCGTCTAATGGTCGTTTCCGGATAATTTAAGGGATATCTTCGCTTATCAAACCTTTGCTTTGTTAATTTAAAACCAAAAGGCACTATTATTACAAATACACAATAAGGCGAAATGAAAAAAAAAAAACTAAAACAATTTTTTTTAAGTTTTGGCGAGACGTAAGTCTAGTTAAGAACACAAAAAATGCATATTCAGAACTTCGAATTGACACTTAAAATCTTGGTTTAGGGTTTGTTGCCATCAAAAAAAGGTTAGCAGTTTTACCAAAAGGTTAAATTTTTAGATAAAGTTTAGTATAACAAAACTTTAAAAATGCTGTAGTAGATTTTCATTTTGAACCGAACCGAACCATTTTTAGAGTGATTTTCTGTTCGGTTTTGGCATTTGAAAATAAAAACGGTTCGGTTCGTGGTTCGGTTCAAAGCCCGAAAAAAGCGGCGGTTCGGTTCAAAAACCGGTTCGGTTCAAAACCGGTTTGCGTATGTCATTCGGTTGCCTTAATGAACGATGCAGCATTAGTTTACATACCAAACGATTATACAAAAATATATTTAATTACACTATACGGCAAAATGAACTTTTTTTCTGGGTATTGGATCAAACCAATTTTTTGAAGAGACTAGCTTTACCCATATAGCTTAATATTTTTCCATATATATATGTACTTGCAGTTGAAAATACAGCTTTGATGAATTTAACAACAATGTTTCGTAGTCACAGTTATGATAAAGTCTATTCTAAAGTTAGTAGCAGTTTTTTGACCAAATTTTCAATGAGATTTCAGTCAACCTTATCTCGACTATAACTATGTTTTTTATATAGTTAAATTTTGTAGAACTGCATTTACTACAAACAGTTTTTGTATAGTAAGCTTATGCAGTATACGTTTTTCATTTATATTTTCGTAAAGAGATTTCAAATCGCGCCTGCAGCATACCTTTCTTATTTCATCAAAATCTTACCATACATACGGATTTTCTGAATAACTCGACTGTAGCGCCATCTGGCGGATCCACTTTTCGTAAAAGTATTTCCCAACACACCTGCAATATACGCCACCTAGCGCATTCATTTTTCGTAAAAGTATTTCTTCTTTCTGATCCATAACTAAAGCTCTTTTTGCTTTTTCACAAAATGTTCCAGCTGCTTTGCATCAAACTGCTCTTCTCAAATCGTTTCTATCGATGCTGGCACACTGTTTTAGCAAATGCCTTTGTTATTGATATCCAGGCATAAACCCTCAATCAATATTAGAGCTCCATTGAAAATGTCACCCGAATATTCCTGATCTGGGTCGGTTACACGTGCTTGTCTTAAAATGTCTTCACTGAAGCCCTCGCGATACATTTCCCACAGTTCTCGAGAATTCGATGGTGCGCATATTGTTAAAATTATAGCAAACAAAGTTCGTATTTGCTTTGTGTAATATGTGAGTGAAGCTTCGGTCAGAGTTGTGTTTCCATGCTGATCCTTCTCAAGTAAGCCCAGTTTAAAGTTTGGCACGACGCAAAGTTCGACGGTTCGCAAAGCGAAGAATAATGTACATTAGCACTCGGCGTTATTTGGATAAACAGTATACACATATCCCAAAGCATCGGACCAATATATACCGAGGTGTTCTGAAAGAATGGCCCCAGTTTCCTTCCATTGAACTTCCTTTCCAAGGTGTATCACGTATAATATCGACCCCTTTGCACGAAATTATCGTATGTTCCAATTTTTCGAAATTTACTTTTTGATGCAAATTTTTTCTACATCCCACAACGCATCACCTGGTAAAATATTGTAGCTAAAATCGCTATAGTTACTCCAAAAATTGACTATATATTTTATCGTATGTTACAATGCATTCTTTTTTTCGTGTATGCGAAATTATCGTATGTGCTATACAAAAGTTGTTTAAACATAGTAAAAAAATTTAAATAAAAAATTTCAAAAACTTTTTTAAAAGTAGAAAAAACGCTCTCCTGCAAAATTTAGTTTCTGGCTCATACGATAATTTTGCGCAAAGGGATCGATATGTTCAAACTAAATACTTCTAATCACTATTTCGTTTGACACCCGTATTTTCTTATTTCATATAACCTGTGCACAATTTAACCAAGAACCTTCTCCTAGCAGAAACGAAGCGTCAGACAGAATTTTCAACTAGGTGGGAACCCTGTTTAAAATATAGCTGAGCACCTTCTCCCCGAGACCCGTATTTTAATAATTCATATATTTTGTGTATAATTTAATTAAATTTGACTTTTCAAACAGGTGGCAACTGTCTTAAAATATAGCTTTCTAAGACAAACACGTACAGTTTGGAAGTTGTTAACTTTGTCTTTTCAAACAGTTGGCAACCCTATTAAAAATATAGCAAGTAGCCTTCTCCACTCCGAGACGAACACGTTGGTATCCGTGTTTCCACAATGGGAGGTACAGTCTTGGGTATTGTAGAGACGAATAAACGCCCTTTCTTATCTTTATATACTTTGTGTTTAAAAATTTTAGAAAAAATTTTTTAAAGAAAAAATATCTATTAAAAAATATTTAACCAAAGAATTGCTAATTTGTAATACAATTGAATACTGTATTTAAATAAAATCTTACCTTAATTATCTCTTCTTCTTCTTGTTTGGCACGTCTTATATATAAAAAGCGTGTGTCTGTTTGTATGTCCTTTATAGACTCGAAAACTGCTCAACCGATTGAGTTCAAATTCATAGCATATGTTCGTAATGGTGTCTATTATGCATAGGACAAAAACAATT
>JAPVRG010260314.1:17199-28776 GCA_029783565.1 Rhagoletis cerasi
CATTATACATACTGTCAGGCAAAATTAAATATTGTGTAATTTGATTACATATGTATATACTTTGTATGTACATACGTATGTATAAATCCACGCTGTCAGGGTAAAGTTTAACTCTATTTAGAAAGTTTTTAGTTTTATTGACTAAATAATATTATTTAAAATAAATATTTTCTTACATTAGTCTTCTTATAACATTCCACCACAATCTTTGGGATCACGGGAAACAGAGACCGAAAAAACCGAAATAACGAAAATAAATTGATCAAAGTGCCGCCAATTGCCATTTATTTTTTGTCATAAAAAATAAATCACTTGCTATAACTGGTATACAAAGTTTTAAGCTTATCTACTGGGGTTAGACTTTTATTTGATTTGTTGTTTGTTTAACGTTTCGAACTGAACTTTTTATTTATTTTTTTAATTTTAAATGCAACAGTTTCCAGGTAAATATGTTAAAAATACTGAGGGAAGTGATTTAAGAGTTTGTTTCTAATTAGTAGAGTTTGTTAATTGCAGAGAAGATGGGCCGAAAATCGTACATTGAAAGTACGAAGATTTTTTAATTAAGACAGTGATATTAAATATCAGTTTGTAAAATTTAACAAAAAAACGTATAACAGAGATAACTTCACTATTTAGAGGAAAATTAAAAAAAAAAATTTTAGATTGTCCAATTGACATTTAGTCAATTCTGAACAAATTTAAGTTTCTTAGTTATTTAAATAAATTAATATTAAAAACTGAGTGCGTGTAGTATTTACGCGCGGTGGAAGTGAAAATGCTTTAAAAAAATTCCAGGCAGGAAGAAGTTTGCAATCTATTTTCTAATATGTTTAGCTGTAATTTTATTTCCCGAATTTTATCTTTTTTCTCCTTTTCTATCTTTGTCTTGTCTTTGGTTTGCCTTTGCCTCTGTCCTTGTACTTTTCTATGTCCCTGTCTACGTCCTTGTTCTTTGTCTCTGTCTTTGTCTTTGTCTTTGTCTTTGTCTTTGTCTTTGTCTTTGTCTTTGTCTTTGTCTTTGTCTTTGTCTTTGTCTTTGTCTTTGTCTTTGTCTCTGTTGTCTTTGTCTTGCCTTTGCCTTTGTCTCTGTTGTATTTGTTTTTCTTTTTGTTGTCTTTGTTTTTTCTTTACCTTTGTCTTTTCCAATGTCTTTGCCTTTGTCTCTGCTGTCTTTGTCTTTGTATTTGCCTTGGTCTTTGTCTTTGTGTTTGTCTTTGTCTGTATTGTCTTTGTCATTACCAGCCCCCAGTGACGATCAACGCAGCCGTTCTTTTTCTGACAACGCATTCGCCATATAGCACCTTCCTCGCGGCATTAAATATATAACCCAAGCATCTTCGAAGTCGATTATGTAAGAAGCTTCACTTCAATAAAAGGTTTAATTTCATATTCCTTAAGTTTGTTTTAATTCATTGCATTTTCATAACATATTTTTTCTATTCCATAATAAAAATTACTAACTGACCTTTTCAACAGAAACTTTTTCATAAATAACTTCGTTTGTCATTAATCTTAACATCTCTCATATAAACCGTTAGTTCAGTGATATACCACAAATAATAAAAAGTAAATGGTTAATCATAGAAAAAGTTACAATGTGTTTAAAGTGGACCAGTTAACTTCGGTCTCTGACGGGAAATCGTCAAATTAAATAAGTATTCTTCACCTTTATATTTTCCTGTGAATTCTTTCGATGATGTTCACTGGAAGTCAGGCTCTTCTCCAATGTCGTGGTTGTTAGATTTTTTTCTAGAGTAAAACTTGCCATGTAGTTTTAGGATTTTTACACTTTCATAACTATAAACCGCTTTTAACGTTAAAATATTTTGAACTAAGAGCAGAAAGGTGAAATTTGGAAAGCAACCCTTTATCAAAAATCGAAAAAATTGGGATTGAGCTCTTTTCAATTTAAATGTCTAACCTTTAACTTTTCTTTTCTTAATAAGCACAAAGTAGGTATTTATTACTTGACACTTTAATTATTTTCCTTTTTCACTTAATACTTCGTTTTGTAGCTTGGCATTTATTGCAATTAAGTATCCGTTTCGTTGAAATCTCAGAAAATAGTCCATAATTGTGGTACGCTTTGTGCAGAACGAAACCTGCTTAGGTAATTTTTTAAAAGTACGCCCACAAAGAGAAAAATCATAATAAGTACTTGCCTTGTGAATGCGCTAGTAAAGTGTTATAATATGAAATTCATTTGACATGGTGATCATTGGCTGGCAAAAGCTTTTGATTGCCTGTAAAAATCGATTCCATTAATGCCTACAAAGGTATCGAGTCGCATGAGTGACATTTAATCCTTTTGACACAATTTCAGGGAAAAGTACGAAAGAGCAAAAAACCTTAAATGGAAAAAATACAAAATATATTTGAAAAAGAGCATAGGAAAGAAAAAAAAGGCGATATGACGGAAGAAGGGAAGATGTGGAGAATAGGATTCTTGTGTAGATTAAATAGGCTTACTTGTTTTACTTTTGCTTTTATTATGGCATGTGAACAACCGGTACATACATATGTATGTATATATGTGTTCACAAACACCATCTACTGCATTTATTTTTGCAATGTTCGTTTCCTGAGAAAATTAAAAAAAAAAAGTATCTATATTTCCCGGTGCTGAATCCACAAGCGTATGACAATAGAATGAAAACAAGCAAACAGGATGAGGATTGGTTTGGAAAATAGAGTTCTAGCATACGCATGCATGAGCCCGATAAACTCCTGTTATCAAGTGCACAATGGTTATGTTGGCCAACAAAAACAATAGTGGCTGTCAGCGTGAAACCAGCGAACAGCAGCAGATATGGAAACAACAAAAACAACTACACTTATCGTGTGCTACACTTTATACAACACTGTTAAAACAACTACAACTAAGGGAAATATGAACTGCTCACACAAAAAGTAAGTATCACAAAGAAGCAAATGCAAAAAAGGAGAAAACCTACAGAGCGCGTCAAGGAAAACAAAAGTATAAAAAAAATGAAACGGAAATACATATGTACGCTGAATGCAAAGCCTTGTCGCTGCCAACGAAGCGCATGAAGCGCGCACAAATACGAACTTATTTACTTGAAAATGTAAATCGGAAGCAAAAAAGTGACAAGTGAAAGGGAGCAAACACAAAGGAGTGGTGTTGAGTAAAGAAAATTAGTAGCCGTCGAGTTTAGATTGATTTTAAGAACAGAGCCAGCGTGGGAGCGGGGGTATCAGATATGAGGATTTCCACAAAGCGGAAGTTATCGGTGGTTTTGCAAAAAAAATTAGACAAAAACTTATTCAAAGATACAAAATATAATCAAAAAAGGAAAGCATTAAGGCTAACGAAACTACGGAATAAGAATAATTAAGGCAATTGTTACCCAAGGTGTGTGCTTGAGCCTACGTTGTATATTATCTATACGTCAGATACCCCCACGAGCGAGAAAATTCTAATATCCGAAAACACTGGAGGAACATTTACTTCTTGTTGAAAAATGGCTTGCAAATTGGCGCATAAGATTTAATAAGCAAAAGTGTAAACATGTTACATCTGCATTGAGGCCACAAATATGCCCGGTAATCAAATTAAATAATGTTGATATTCCACAAACGTAAGAGGTGACATACTCGGCATACATTTAGACAGACGGCTTAACTGGCGCAAACATACGACTATATGTAATAGCTAAGATACCAACAATTAAACTAAGGTCAACTAGCTTAAAACTTACACTGAGAAAAGAGCTTAGTTACGGTGTTCGTCTAAACACATGATTTGGTTATAATTACCAAGTCATGTGTTGAGATAAATATATTTAGCGGAATTTTTTCTGGGTGTACAGTATTCAACTGTGGTATTCAACCTGTGCAACCAATACAGACAAAGTACAGAGACAGACACTGAACGAAAACGCTGAGAGCTTTGCCAGGAGCGCCGTGGTATGTCCGAAATGAAAACACAAACAGAGATCTTGGTATACAAATGGTTACAACTGAAGTGAAAAATAGCGTACCAAAAATGCAATATTTTAGTAACTACTAAAGCTGATTGACAAAAAATTGACATTTGCAATGATATATTAACGAGTAAAAAGAATATTATAAATTTTTGAAAAATAGGCGTAGCTACGCCCACTTATGGATTTATGTATATGCATATCTCGGTAACCACTACCAATTTCTATCAAATTTGGGACAAGTGTTAATCTTGGTCCAGCATGGAAAATGGTAGACACTTTTTGAAATCAGAGAATAGCCACGCCCACTTTCTTTACAACGGCAATTTATGTTTACAATACTTCCTTAGCAAGAAGTACGGTTATAAAAATTTTTGTGGAAATGGGCGTGGAACCGCCCACTTATGACTAATTAAGTTTGCCTCGGAAACCGCTTTACCGATTTCTACCAAACACAGCTAAACTATTTCTTTAAGTCTAGCTGAGCATATTATCGAAAATGTTTGAAATGCGGAAAACCACCCCTGTTTACCACGTAACGGTAGGTTTCAGAATCGTGAAAAAAAAACGATGTTTAATACGTGCGCCGAGTATTTAATGTTCGGTTTCACCCGAACTTAGACTTCTTTACTTGTTTCCATATACATTTATTTTCTATGAGAATTAATCCGCTCCTGAATTTTGGAAAGTAAGATTTTCATTTTTATGAGAAGAAAAATACCCTGTACCAGATACACAAAATCAATTTGAACACTAATTTGTGGAAATTTTTATAACCTTAAATCGAGTTATCTTTTGAATCCTTCCATCGAATATTTTAATTTTTCATTTCACTTTTTGACCATGATGATGACAATGAATTGAATTTGAGGAAAAATTGGATGGACATACTAGATATACTAAGAAAAAACCATATATTTACGAGAACAACAAACAAAACTGTGCATTTATATATACGTACATACATATATACATAAACCAAAAATTTAATTCACATTTTCAGCTCCACCTTCATAACATGCCACATGACTTGAGAAATCAAAGTGCTATGCAAACAAAATGTGTATTTTAACCAGCTTTTTGTTGTGCTGCTTACGTGTATGTAAAGATGGATTTTTAGCAAAAATTAACGTGTTAAGCCAAAAGGGCTTAAGGAAATATAATTAATGAAATATAAACAAAATGTCAAAAGCAATCAAATGAAAAGCAAACAAAAATTAAAATTAACTTGTGTTCAACGGCAGAGAGTTTGAAAAGAAGGTGGCATTAGAAAAGGTGTATGTATGTATGCATGTAAATCATCGAAAGCTTTAAATCCAATAGTATGAGACTTTGATTACAAAACCAACCCTTCTCGTTTGGTTTGCCAACTTTAATTTCTTGTTATTTAAATATCGATAGAGCCCCGGTTGTGACAGCATTTGAAGTTAACATTCCCTTTCGATCTTAAAAGCACCTGTTACCATCTGTGAGACATCTAAGTACAAGACTCAGAGTGAATAGATGAACAATGCTGGCAGTTTAACAGGAAATAATCAATATAGTTAAAAAAAAACTAAAAAACACGCTTGCAGCAGCTGCCAGAAGAGTTACAAACAAACAAGCAAGCAAGCAAGCAAGCAAACAAGCAAACAAACATACAAGTGAAACTAATAGAAGCATGTTAAAAAGATGTGGGTGGCGGTACCTTTCCTTGCGAATTCGTCAGCTTTGGAAATAGCCCAGATATATCGGTCTGCGGCCGCTGTGGTGTAGTGGTAAGCAGTGCGCGCTTCCACTCCGCAGGGCCTGGGTTCAAGCTCTGGTCAAAGCAACATCGCAAAAAATGTAGAAAAAAGGGTTTCTCTTAACAGCGTCGCCCCTCCGTATGCAATAGCAAACCTCCGAGTGTATTTCTGCCATGAAAAAGCTCCTCAAAAATATACAATCGCCGTTCGGAGTCAGCGATTGTCCTGTAGGTCCCTCCCTCAAACAGGATAAAAACTTGTTTCCCCTTTGCTGAAATTTGAGGAACGCTCAACGCTGCCTGCTGGGTGGCAAAGACTTGCGCAGTCGAAAAAATATCTGTTGTTTGAGTAAAAGGGAGAAAAATCCTCCTTCGAATTTTCCTTCAAGAACAGTCGTTACTGATGGTCATCGTGACTGTCGCCGACATGCCTAGGTTAGCAGAATGGCGTAAGGCACCCTCTATCCATGAAGCTTCTCAAAGTCTTACTGCTGCAAAAACGGCCAGCATACTAAAACTACATATACAGGGTATCCCAGAAGTAACCTGCCAAACTTGCTGAGAAGGTTAGGGGTGAGATTCCTTATAAGCAAAAATTTTCCAGGTAAAAGCTTAAACGTTTTTGAAACTTATTAATTTTTATTTTTTTATTTAAAAAATCGGCTTTTCGTGTATTTTCTTTAACTGCATGTACAATTTTTTTTTTAATTTTTTTTTTTGATTTTTTTTTAATTTAAATTAAAAAAAATTAAAAATTTCAAAAACGGTGACACTTTTACCTGAAAAATCTTTGCCTATTAGGGAGCTCAACTAAAGGTACACGCAGAAAACGTTTCGTTTCTACAAAGTCGGACCAAAGGGAAAGGGGTGTTAGCTGACTGGGTTTAAGAGGAAGAGTGAAGAAGTGGTTAAAATACCTTCACAAGCCGGAAAAATATTGGGAATATAAGAGTAGACCCTGGATAATTAGGAGCTAAGCCTGTCAAAGTGTCAGCTCTAAACTCACGGCCACAGGGATTTCTTGCTGAGTATAAAATTATTTTTCCTAACGAGTTGCATTAAGGTCTATTTGCTTGTAGGTGTTGTTCTGGCGACATCAGAAGGCATTCCGTTGCTGTACGGCATGCAGTGTTTTGACAGTTCTGTAACTTCGTTCACTGCATTCTGCTAGTACACAGTGACCAAACTGGCGCAACATAATTTAGAACCGGTGGAGTAATCGCCTTTTATATTGCGGTTGTTTGCGCAGAGAATGAGATACAAGTGCCAAAGGTAATCTTTAAAATTTTCTGGTTATTTACCTAATTGCGTCTTCATTTGTCATTTCTTAATACGTTCCCCTGTTTTCATTCCAGAGCAGCTTGCTGTGCTGAATCATTTCTGAGTAATTGGCCTTATTTTGGTTGAAAATTAGTTTGGCACCATCCATGTCAGTACATATATATTTGAAGGCGCACTCACTTCGTACCGCCTATTAATGAAAACTAACTCAGTCTTAGCAGTGTTTGCTTCTAGAGCGAAATTTTTGACCAGACCTTCATTAGGTGTGGAGCAACTAAATATATCTGAATGCATCTGTAATCGTTTTGTGTCATAAACTAACTATAAAACTCTCCACTTTTGTATGATAAAGTGTGTACATTTATTAGTTCCCTCCTCTTGAATTTAAGACATTTCAAGTGCTTACACTTGCTGCTACAAATATTGACAGTTTGCTTATATATTAAGACTTCCGTTTATTAAAGTCATTTTTTTGTACTTCTTTTTTTCCAAACACTTTAATCGCTACTACTATCTGCAATTTTTTGGCTGAGGGCTTACTGCCTTTGCTTGACGCCCAAAATACCTACTTTTGATATTGCAAACAGCCGCGTAGGCATTAAGCGCTTTGTATATACTTAATGTATTGGAGTAGTGTAATCGCGTGGGATGTGGGAGGAGGGGGTGGTGTTTAGTGCGCGACTTAGGTGGTGCTGAAACTTTCTCATAGCTAAGTGAGCATTAAGCAAATTAGCTATGTTAATTAGTTTTGGTTAATGAGCAGTGTAAGCTGCCATGTTGCGTAGAGCAAACCACCTGGGCGTATACTCAATCAGGTTGCTAGTTAGAAAAGCTAGGCATAGTATAAGTACGAGTATGTACGTCAGTATATACATACATACATATTTTCGTAAATATATAAGTATTAAGTAGTGCTTAGATGAACTTCAGTAAGTTAAAGTGGCTATTTGCTTTATACATTTTTTACCTAAATATAAATAAACAAATTGTTGTTAAGGCAAAAAGGGCAAAATGTTTAGAGATTTTTCTACGAATGAATGTACTTAAATACATTTCTGAAAAAATTATTTATGGGCTGAAGTTTTTGAATAGAACTTTGTAAAATAGCTGACCACTAAATAAAAACAATTTTATACTAAAGCAGCGAAAGAAAGAAAGAAAAACTCGTCCGTCCAAAATGATGTAAAATGAAATTAATCTGTCTTACAGAGTTACTACGCTGTCAATTACTAAAGAAAAACAAATATATTTTCCGGAAAAAAATGTATTTCAATAAGTAATATTCTTTTATGTAGTAATACCCATTTATTCCTTTTTCGCTTCATTAAATTATCTTTACAGACTTTTCTTCAGCCCATTTATTCATTTAAATAAATGTCTTTAATCCTTGCAAACGAATTTTTTTTCTGCTAGTAAAGTTATTAAGGCTTGACCCAAAAGGGATACAAAATTAAGTAAAAATTTAAAATAATCACATAAATTATATTTCTATTTTTACAAAAAAAAGGTTGCATAAAAAGGACGCCAAGATGTGAAATAAGCCAAGGACGGTGCACTAAAAATTGTGTTGATAATGAGAAAATGGTCTGCAATAATACGTTTTTATTTTTTCCAATTAATGCCCCCAAGCGGGTAGACAAACAAATTTGCACAGGCGCTGCGCGAAAAAAGAGCTATACAACCTTTGTTACAGAAATAAAGAAAAAGGGTTAGCGTAAGTATTTTGCCACACTGGGTTTTTTGAAAGAAATTTTTTTGATTTGATTTATGTACATACTAACTCATGTGAGACATTCTTCGGCAACTGAAGCCCTCCTTTCTACAAATTTTAAAATTCGGAAAAAATGTTTACTTTTAAATGATAAGTTGGATTTTTTTAAATCAAATTTTTAAAAATATATTGAATTCGCTATATAAGATCCGCCATATCGAATTTTAAAAATTCATGGGCAGATACATAATCAGCGGCACCAAAAAATCCCGCCATATATAATCCGCTATGTTGGATTTCAGGGAACGCCACACATCATTTAAAAAAATTGTTTTTACCGAATTTTAAAAAATATAACCGATTTTTTTACCTGAACCAATTTTGGAGAGGATAAGTGAAGTATACAAAATTGATCCGACTTATTCTATCCGCCAGTTTCTCTTTTAAAAATTCATAATCATATTCGTAAATTTCAAATGACTCCAATACTTTTTCAAAACTTTGTTCGCCATATTGGATCCGCCATATTGGATTTCAAAAAGCACCACTCATCATTTAAAAGTAATTTTCTTTACCGAATTTTCAAGAACATATGTACATTAGAGTGGTCCAAAACAACTAATGTCCGAATTTTAATGCTGGCACCCCCTAGGACTGTTCTATATCGGAAAAAAATATACCCTGTTTTTTTCTTAAATCGAAAAATATTTAGGGGGTGCTGAAAGCGCTCAAATTTTCCCATGTATTTTATATGGTAAAAAATTAACTTTTCGTAGAAAATCAATATTTTTCAATCGGCCAACCCTATTTCTCTGCAGAAGACTTCAAAAAAATAATACCTAATAGTTTATTTAGCCATTTTTTAAGGCTAACTATTTTTAATGGGTCTCTCAAAAGCTCCAGGAAATGCAATATGGTACTAAAAAAAATTGTTAGTATTTAAAAAAGGGTAGATAAGTAATTGGGTATTATTCTGTGAAGTGTCCTGAAGAGAAAAAAAGTTTTCCGATTGAAAAATATTGATTTTCAGGGATTCTATACGATTTCTACGAAAATTTGCTTTTTCCCCATATAAAATGTATAGGTAATTTTAAGCGCTTTGAGCACACCCTAAATATTTTTTGATTTAAGAAAAAAAAACAGGTGTACATTTTTTTCGATATAGAAGAATCCTAGAGGGTGCCAGGATTTAAATTCCGACTTTGCTTTTTTCTATGTATTTTCGGATCACTCTAACGTACATACATATATACGAGTACATAGCTGTAATCCTCATTATTTCCTTTTTGCTAAAAAAATTAATTTTAATCAAATTATTGTGTGTAAATTAGTGTAGGTACACGTAGGGGAAATTCCCTACAAGTAGGGATTTTAGTCGAAAAAAATGAGTGTAGGGAAAAGAAGGACAGTTTTTTAAAAATTAGCGAAATGTAGGGATTTTTGGAAAAATCGAAAAATTTTATATTTATATGGAAGAAAATACGCAACACCCCGGACGAAAAAAAATTCTCAAAAATCAACGGTAATTTCTAGTGACTTGAAAATTTTAAAATTGCGATAATGATTTCTTGGTATTTCTTGCACTTTCCCGAGATCTGTGTCAAATTTAAACAAAAAAATTTTTTTGTGGTTTTTTGAATGAACTACATTTTTATAAAAAATAAGAAAAATTTGGTGTGGAAAATATAAGTACGTTAATAAAATCGTCAAAATGTCAAGGTATGCATATTTTTGACACTGAATATACATGTTTATATGTATTGTTTAGTTTTTCATAACCAAATGAACTAATGCGATCTTAGTTAAAAACTTGATTGTACCTAAATAACCTACCTTACAGCCGGTTATAAGGAATTATTAGGTAACAATTTTAGAGAATTTTTTTGGAAAATTTTAAAAAGCGAAGGGAAAAGTAGCGAATGTGAAAAACAGCCACCGCAACATTTATTCTTAAGCAAATTTTAGATGAGAGGGTACTCTCGACAGCGCAGCACGTTGATACTAAAAGCAGATCAGTCTACACTGCTCTGCAAAACTTTGTTAGATGGATTGAAGGAGCCATGAACAATTGGGAAGATGCTTTGGGCGCCTTTCTTATAATGTTTCGAAGCAAGCTTAATAGGTCTGACTATCCAGTAGGGGTATACTTATCACGCTTTGAGGAATTGGATAAGCAACACTTAATAATAATAATAGATTGGCGCTTACACATATGTATGTTAGTGTTTGACCGGTCCAGTTTTTTGGTTTTCTAAGATCGCTGCATTTGAAGTCGTTCTTGAAAATATGGAAAATTTAACTGCTTAGTATGTACATACATTACGAAAATACACATCCACATCATATATGTATGTGCTATTGTATACCATATACTAACCAGGGTGTTCGATTATTCGCCCTTTTTCGAAAGCCGGTTTTCGAGTTATTCGCAAAATGGAAATTTGAAAAAAACCGGTTCTCCATTTTCAAATTAAGGAAAACCGGATAAAGCGGTTTTATTTTATATAATTTCTATACATTCAAATTCAACAAGTAAATAATAAAAATTATAAGATTTTGGTATATTAATAAACTGGGTGAAAACCCGGTTTATTCGATTGTAAAAATTCGGTTTACTCGGTGAATAACTCAGTGAGAGGGGAGACCAGTATGTTTGCATGTATACATTTATATAAAAAAAAAATATATATTCGAGCAAAAAGTAGTGGATAGACACTGTGGCCAATGGTAAACAACTATTACCACCCCTGCATGGTTGTAAGCCATGCAGAGTCCGCAAAAAGCTCCGGAAGCATTGCCCGGAGAATGAATCAAACTAGGCCGAGCATACTTTAAACTGCCATCAAATTATAACTTAAGAAAGTTTTATAACATGACAGTTGGGAAGTGCATTTGCAAAAATTTCATAAATA
>JAPVRG010260325.1:2868-14234 GCA_029783565.1 Rhagoletis cerasi
ATTAATTTTTTTGTACATATTTTCGCACTTTTTCTCATTTTCCTGCATAAACGAAATGGTTAGTAGGTACATATATGTGCGTCATGCCCGTCACCTGCTCGTTTCCCAATGGCCCACCTGCTTTCTTGGCCACTTATGTATGCATGCATATGAACACATACGCGCTTTGCGGTGGCTGCAGAAAACCTACAGCAACTCAACTTGCACTATGCCAAAATGCATATGCAATGTATCACCACCCTGTCCCTACATATTTTATATATAAATATGTACATCAATCAACCGCATAACCACATTGCGGTTATCGGCGCAAAACAGCTGAAAATGCAAAACTTGACGGGCAAGTCAGCTCAGCTCAACTCGACACACAACATCGTCACACAACTTGACTTGGCTAAAATTCAGGGAGTGTGTAAGCATGAAAGTATGTATGTTTGTAAACAAGTAAATATGTGTGGCATTGGTATCAACAAGTTGCCAAGTAGCCAAATTTTCAGCGTTTGCTGCATACATAAATAAATATTCTCTAGTTTTATATTGAAACTGTTTTGTTTTATGCGGTTTTGTCAAGCATTTTTCATGGCTTTTGCTTGATTTTCCATTTATACTTTATTTCCAAAAGCTTTTGGCTCATAAATCGTAAATTGCTTTGCTATTCACTATTTACCGGAGCGCATACTCAAATGTCTGTTGGCATTAAACATGATTATTTGTATTGTATTGCAAAGTGAAGCGGTTATTTCGTCAGTTATTTAAAGGTTAAAGCCATCATGACTACACAAGCAAATTTGGCTATATGGATAAGTTGCTGAAAACTACAAAATACCAGTAAATCTAATCGCCAAAATCGTATACCGGTAGCAGTTGTTTTTGGACAACTAATGATCTGTGAAGCACGCGATGATGAAAGGTAGTAAAGCCATTAGGATGAATTAGGAAGCTACTCATTAGAGGAACTTTGGTTTTCGTAGTACAGAGTTGGTGAGGTTTCTGCGAAGGTGAGGTTCGGTGGAAAACATGCATCCGATATAGAGCAATATCGATCGTTTTGTATGCAAATATTGATAAAACCCTCAAAGCACTAATTAAGATTTATGTTTGTGGCTTTAGGCCTGGAAAATTTCCCCTAAACTAGGTATTCGGCAAATATAATCCAAAAGTTCTACTAGGGATTTACACAGCGGTGGGACGTCCGATATTATGCTACGGTTCCCTGGTATGGTGGACAGTCCTACGTAACCAGTATAATCACTAAACAAAGAAAAAAAGGAAAATTCAAACCTTTTAGTCGCTTAAATATTTATTTGCAGTTGCTAGCAACTGAAGATGACACGTCGCTTGTGTCGAAACAATTGTTTTGCGTAAAAATAAAAAGCAAATAAATATTTAAGCGAATAAAAGGTTTGAGTTTTTCTTTATTTCTTTGTTTATTGGAAAAGTCGTTTAGCGCTCACTAAAAATTATTTAATCAGTATAATCACGTAAAACTAGGCAAAGTTCAGAGGGCTGCATGTATCGGAATCGGAGGGGAAATGTGAACTTGCCTTAGAACTTGCTCGGAAAGACTTTTACATAATGCGTACCGCATCAGTGCCTGCTATACGACTAAGAGAACTGGGTATATGGAAAGAAAGAACGATCAGGCTTAGCAGTATAATTTATTGTTTGCCATTCGTGATAAGGCAGGGCATCGATTGTACAAACGCAATCTGAAATAGATTCCACACATTATTCCATAGGTCCTTCGGGATCTTTCTCCCTTTGTGAGCTGACAAGGACGGATTATTTAATACCTGTAATCGGTACACTGGTGGCTCTAAAATGGAAAACAGTGTTGTAGTCGGCATCTTCTCTGAATTCCTGGGATTAAGAAAATCAATTTATATGCCCAAATTTGCAAGTGTTTTTCTTGCAGAATTATTCGATTTAGCTGACAGCTGTCGTATTTTGGAACGTTAACTTCACCGCGAGCGTGTCGTTATTTCCTCGGATAACCAGGTGGCCACTAAGGCCCTGGCGTCTTCTACAAGAAAGCCGAAACTGATAAATGAGTGTAAGACCCTTTTAAACGCAGAAGTAAGTGGTCAGATCTGTCTAGATTTAGTTTTCGTCTCTGGTTGTCACAGCATTCCTCGAAACGAGGCTGCCGGCGAGTTGGCCAGAGAGAACTTTTATCAGCCAACTGCCATCCCTAAATTATAGTAATAGATCTAAAATGTAATTTGTTTTTCCGTTTATTTTTGTTAGCATTAAATAAGATATCCCTTATGATATCCCTCTAATAATGATATTCCATAACAGTTTTCCTATCTACTAAGATTATTATTATTTCTTTGTTAAAATATCCGTATTAGTCTGTAAGACAATTTGTTTTTGTTGACTAATTTTACTTACTTAAATAAATAAATAAATAAATAAAAAATAAATTGCCGCGTCAAGCGCCACAGAACTGTCAAAAATCCTCATGCCCATACAAATTGTACGAAGCAACCCACAATAACGCGGCGCTAGCGCCGAGCAACATACATTTTCATTTTTGACAGCGCGTTACGTGTTGAAGTTGTGTGCGGAAGAAATACCGAAAGAAAGAGAACAACAGAGAAGTGGAAAAAGGAAACAAGAATAAAAACCAGAGGAAATGAGAAAACGTCAAAAATAACGCCGCGTTAATTCAGGTATGGCGCGCGCCGGCACTCGTTACCGTTAGAAAACGCGCTCCAATTTAGGTACGACAGTAACCCTTCCCATAGCGAATCAGCTTTTTAAACTCTCCTTGTCAAGGGAATTCGCACTCTGGTTAGCTCCTCTGTTACGCAGTTTCTGCAATATCACTGTGATTGTCGCTTGACTGTCATAGTAGCTACCTCTGCCGGGAATACACAACAGTAATCTAAAAGTTGATGGATAATTCCAGGCTAGAGACTCATTCATCGACACTTCCGTCAAGCTGTGTAAAAATTCGACAGTGGATTCTTACAACCACTGCCTCCCGTTCACTCGTTCTAAGAGCGGAAAAAGAGATAATTGGTTTTGATGGCCCGGTTGAGATATTTTCTCGTAAAACTTCACAACTTCTCTGAAACTGCTTATTTCTGTAAGGAACTAAGTGGTGAACAAGGCTGATAGCAAGCTTAACTCTACTCTAGGGGATCAGGCTTCGACTTTTCAAGCTGAAATAATTGTAATCCATAGTGCAATGGACTAGGTTTTGGGAAAGAGTAGAGAGATAGCAAAATAAGTGTCTGTAGTTAAGCTTAGCTGCACTTAAAGCATTGGTCTGCTCGTTAACCACATGCAAGTTTCGGCTAAATTATAATGGCATGGCATGATACGTATTTTTAACTGTCGGTTGCAGAGTCACACGGGAGTACCTGGTAGTAATACGTCTGACTACTTTGCTAGAAAAGGCTGGGGAAGTTACGATACAAGTAAATACAAGTAGGTACTCGATTCTTTCATCTTGAAACCAAGTACTTTTGGCATCCATACTTTCACCAAATACAATAAGTAAGTATCGGTTAAAATTACTTGGTATCGGCAAAAAGTACTCATACATAAAATCCCATAGCTTGTAAAGCAAAAGGACGGCTGTCAAAATTAATGCGGTTTTTCGAGTTCTCATAAAAAAATGGCTGCAACATAAAAGACTCTAAAAATGAAAAAGATATTGTGTCGATTTATCTATCGTCCACTTTATCATCCCTTAAATCATCGCCATTGGAAGATTGGGAAGAGATGAAAACAATATTTCCCGGCTTATATAAGCAGGCGCGATCATTTCTGCTCCCTGTTGCATCTTCCGTACAATGTGAAAGACTTTTTTCGAAAGCCGGAAGTACAATCACGAAAAGTCGTAATCGTTTTTGGGGAAGCACTTAAAAAACTTTTATTTCTTGGAAATATTCCAGAATCTGAATTTTTTAATTAACTACCTTTACATATTTAATATGTATTATTAAAAAAGAATTGAATTTAAACGCGAATAGTAGTAAGGCATTTTCTTAAAATATGTTTTCAAAACATTACTTTATATGTATTCACTTGGTACATGAAAAATGAAAATAAACAAATCTTTAATACAAATGTATTTGTCTTTTTATTATTTATTTGCGTGCCTAAATTTTTTGAGTAAAAGTAGCGAGCTAGTTGGCGGAAAATGGGTAAATAAAAGTACATACTCGATACTTTTTGGTTGGTATCGGCTTGGTATCGATGCCTTTTCAGAAAAATACTTCCAAGTAAAAGTATCGACACTAAAGCTTATTTTGACATCCCTAGAAAAGGCTCAGACCAGGCTTCTTCCAGCGCGCCGTAACAAGTTATAACTCTCCCACCTTCGGCCATCGAAGCCGCCACTAGAAGCTAGGTAAATATCTGGAGGGCATCGATGGGCTACAGGCTGGGTAAATCTAATGCTTTCGGCAATCCCATAAGATCTAGCTGCATATGTACGTATCTGCGTCCCGTTATAAGTATGTATTTATAAATTTAGCATTTATATCATTTTATACTAAGTATTATTTACCTATTTTAATAAATGTCAACCACGTATTTAGGTTAAGCCAACCAGTGACGTTGCTAGCCCGACAAACGCTATTGTCGTGACCTAGGCGCACGAGCAATGTTAGTGTTTATATTTGGATATGTGCATATACATAGTTCCACAAAAGGCTTTACACAAATATTCGGTACTATTTCTTTTATAGGTAATTTGTGCCGTTGCTAATATGCTTGGTGGCGTGGCCAAAACATCTCATCACTTTTATGTTGTGCCTAACGGCAGTAAAAAATGTTAAAACAAATATGTATGTACGTACTATGTATGTAGTTATTATGCACATGTAAGCATGAAAAAAAAAATAAAAGTGGTAAATGATCCAAACGGGAGTTTATATTTGAATAAAATGCAAATACAGTTAACTATTTAAAACAAAGCAACAGATAACAAAGAAAGCTACAATGAAGTTAAAAGAACAAAAAAAAGCAATTGTGCTGCATGCACCAACTGACTAGCTAACTGGCTGACTGACACACTCAGTAACTAACTGACAAGAGAAGCTTTGTTAGCGCCAGAATACGTATACACAGACTGTACATATATACATACATTTCTTTTTTATAGACGCATATGCTAAACGAGCCATTTTATATACGAGGGCAGTTTGATAGGTGAGTAAAATTTTGAATTTTCCACTTAGTAATATTAAATGCAACACTGCTCCCGCCAACTAGCGCCTTTTTGATGGCCATTGAAAAAAAGTGGCAAAAATATATATGTAACTTGGACAAGTATTTGGTAACCCGTATATCATATTCTCCCGATTGGCCCACCACGACCAAACTTCTAACCTAAAGAAATTTTTCGGCGGTAAGAGAGTTGAGTCAATCGAATGGGTTATAGCATCACAAGGTTGGCTCAAATTGACCTCGTTACCTTGTTCCCAGATATGTATTGTATATTGGTGTACAGATGGGCGAAGAATGAAAGACAAAACAGGTGCCGCTGTTTATTGACCCGGCACTAGACTTTCTACTGTAATGGCCCAATTGGTTCACAGTCTTTCAAGCCGAGGTGCAAGCAATAGTTATCTTTTCAAACAACTAAGCGTTCATTAGAGCTCTAGCCCAATGGATGATCACCTCCAGGCTCTCCAAGGAATGTCTTGGAAATCGTGAACTCTTGGCAGAGAGAGACATGGTAAAAGCGTGTTTCCACGATGCCCAAATGGCGAAATTACGACAATATTCTCAAATTCAGCATAAATTGCGATACGATTCTCAATTTGGCCATAAAAAGAACCTGAAATTGCGTATGAATCTCACTTTCAGGGGAATTGAGACGAAACTGCCTCAACTTCGCTGTAATTTCAAATTGAAATAAAGCGGTAGGCCGCTTTAGACAGGCCAGGCTCATTGGTTATCCTTTCGCTAAAGAGGACATACATCTTTTTAACAGAGCCAACATCAGGTTGCCCAGGGAGTACCTAACGGATCATAACCACATATGTTGTCCCTGAGGCGGAAGGCCGTCTTTGTCTTGAGGACAAAGAGACGCCGGAGAAAATTCAGTGCGATTGTCTAGGGTTGACCAGACTTAGACTGAAACACTTGAACTCATTAGCTAAGTTAGTATAAGCATTTATTAGGGAAGCGAATAGTACAAAAAAAGGATTCGAAAGATGGCCGTGGAATCGAGATATTTTAATATACTTTAACTAGCTACATTTGAAATTCTCTTCAGCTAAGAGTGCGCCAAGAATTAAATCATCTTACAGGCTGCGATTTATGGACTAGGTAAAGGAAATCTGACAAAACAAATTCGAATCTTTATTGACGGCTTCAAAATGAACCCGAAACCGGATCTGTCGTCTTTTTCCATCAACTTCCATTAAGTAAGCTTGCAGATATCTATACTACTCAAGCAATTTTCGCACTGAATTCAATGTACGCGTCATGAAGTGAATGTACTATCAAACGTATTGGTACCTGGTATTTGGCTAGTAAAATGAAAAACGAGTGAATAATTCTCAGTAGTTTTTATTTTATTTATTATTTATTGTAGTTATAAACCCAATGGTTTATGAATAACTCAGTCAGCGAGGAGACCGATGAATTTTTGTATAAGAAAAATATTTATTCAGTCCGGTTGGTAGGCATTGTGGTCAAAAGTAATCATCTATTACCACCCCTGCATGATTCCAAGTCATGCATTGTCCGCAGAAATCTCCAAACGAGTTATCTGGAAGATGCGTCAGACTAGGCCGAGCATGCTTTCGGCTCCCGAATTACTTTAATAAGTCCTGCTATACAACACTTGTTAAGTGCATATCCAAAAGTTTCATAAACTGCATAAAAAAAACTTCTTGCACATGCAGCTATGCACATATTTATGCATCTGTGCTGCCTTTTTATGCGGGTTGATCGAGGATGTAGTATGCATTTAGGCGCTGGGTGTTAGTAGTCGCCTAAGCAGCTTAAGATTATATAACACCATATTAGAATTCTATTTACCTTCCAGCAGCGGCGTAGTCAGTTTGGCCACCCATCGATTGCACTACGCATCTCATTCATTGGGAAGCTTTTCACTGCTTGGACAAAAGCGCGCTTCAAAGACTCAACACTTGAATATCGAGAGGTGCAAGCTATGGCCTCAAGAAAGGACCATAATTTATGCTTCAATCGATTGGGGTCTGGGCTTCCAGATGGCCAATCATCGGTGGAACTGAAGTTCGGATTGTGATTTAGTGCCGGCTTTGCTTTATAAGCTGGAGCGGAGTCTTAAACCCTCGCAACCAGTTGGGACGCATGCCGTAATGACAGAGTATACACCCTCTCGCTATGTTTACTAAACATTATTCCACGGCGAACATTTTCTCGTCAGTAAACAGAATTCGTATGTGCCCGATTTTCGCTTACTGGCAAGGAAGGCTCTCGTTTTTTAAGGATTCTGTAAGTACATCTGTACCCGCTGTGTTTCTTATATGCGCTGAGTTCTAATTCACGTTTATGATGCGCGATATAGGACGGTTTTTACAGTGGCAAGCTAACTCACATTCGACATTCACATTCAATTTTTGTACTGAAAATCAATAGTTAACTGCTGAATGTGGGTTAACTCACCACTGTGAAAATTACCCACAGTGTACTTGCTCCCGGAGAGAATTCGTTTCTTTAAGTAGGGGAGTCGCCGGGTTTTCTACGATTGACTATTCCACCAGTCTCTTTGAGTAACTTCAGCTAATATATACCAACTTTCGCATGATTTTCAATGGTCGAAACATACAAAATATTTCGCCTTTTTCGTCCTGGAGCTGACTTGATCTTATCTTCATACACCTGGCCTGAATGAAGCGTACACTAGGGACTTCACGAGGTTTTTCAATAATACGTGGGCCAGCGGAAAACTCTCACCCAATAGAGATCAGCTAGTATGGATTAACTGTGGTTAGAGTGACTAGGTGGCTTGTTTCGTTCTCCAAACTAAATCCAATAAGATTGCGTATGGCCAACAGAATTGGATTTTCAGCGAACGCTTACTTCCGCAGCTGTAGAGACGACGAGGTAGTCGAGAACGTCGAAGGCTTCCTCTGCCATTAACCAGCCATAGCTTAATTGAGACGACGATGTGTCCATCAATACTCTTCCCATTATCTGCTAGATTAAAAAGGTTGGCGAAGGTCTGCAATTTATAACGCGAGCCAAAACGGTTTCACAACTGGCCACCAGTCCTACGTGGAACTGGATAAGAACAGCCAGTAGAACCAACTAACCTATGTAGCTAGTCTTTCATTAAACTAGTGACTTATCAAACTAACCTCGTAAATTCATAAACATTTACATATGTACATGCACACGTACATAGATTGTTAGAACTAATCAAAGCTTCAGTTCGCTGTGGATGCGGAGGAAAAATGAGAGCAAAAAACCTTCCAGCATTGTTGCCACGTTACCGTTAAGGAAAGCAATGTATATGCGCTGGAAATGTGGTGAATGGTAAAAAGCATTTCGAATTCTTGTGTCGAGAAGAGCTCAAAGCAAATGTATGTACGTATGTAAAATACGTTGCAAGTTAAAAACTATAAATAAAATTGACTGCGTAGATTGCTACAGCATACAAGTCAGACATTGAACTGGATTCTCAACACAATTTATGCAACATTCTCCGGACAGTAAAATATGTATATCGTTGCCATAACAATAATTTCTTATATAATTGGTTGTACCGCAAAAAGATCTAAATCGTTTTTTTTTTGTTCGAGCGGAAAATGCAATGAGCGCAATAAGTGTTTAGTAAGTATGTAGAGTAGCATGTTTGTACGAGTAGTAGTAGTGCCACAAAATTCTCACCTCTATCCACTTGCGTAGCTGAAATTGTGTGTGCGGCGATGGAATTGGTTATTTCGACAGCTCAAGCAGAGCTGCTGCAAATTGTATTGGCGCTTTGGTGACCAGAATATCCGGATTTTATGGCACAGCAACAGCAGCAGCACTTACAAGAATTGCTCGTATGTATGTAATAGGCAATGATTGTGTTGTGTGGAGCACGCGAATTCTTGCTTTAGTATATTTATTTTCACGCTGCTACAATAAATGACTGGCTTGCTACTTGCCGTTGATGTAATTTTGTGCTGAGCAAGTGCGGGTTTTTATTTATTTATTTTATTTTTATTTTTGCGCCAGCAGCGGTTACGTGTGCCACTTGTGGCAGCAGCAGCAACAACTTAGCAGCTGGAATTTATTGGCGACGATAAGGAAAATGTTGGCAATGGTTGTATGCGGTTATCGGCAGAAATCGAAGACGTGAAGCGATGGCGGTGTGTTATGCTGGTATTGATGGTTTGCTGCTGGCTGTTTGTGGTAACTGTTGTCAGTGACAGTGCAAGAATGTAGCGTGTCGGGGTGGGGCGTAATGCGGTGAGCGTGTGCGTTCTCTCACTCGGTTGCTTGGTTAAGCAATTTTTTCGTTGTTTCCGTTTGTGCTTCGTACTGAGCGCAGCTGCACCTGTGCGTCTGCTGTGGTGACAATGTGGTTTTCTTTTGTATCAAATCACGACGACGACGACGGTGTTTGGCGTAGTTTTTTCATGGATTGAAATATTAGGAATTATTTTATGTATTTATGTGAATTAAATATTATTAAAAAATTGATTTAAAATATTTCGAAGAACGCTTTAGAAATACACTCGTATACGGGGCCTAGAAATTTCAACAAAAACCAAAATATTTTGTTTTGAATCATTCCACAATTTTTTTAAATTTTAACTTTTGCTTAGTGTTTTTTTATATTTTTTTCTACACAACTTCTGGATTCAATTTTATTTTATTTGTTGTATTTTATTTATTTTATTTTATTTTATTTTGTTTTATTAACCGAAAAAAGGGGGAGGCTATCAATTCGTCGACAATTTTTTTTTATGTACATATGGACCACGTTAACCGTTTTCAATAATTTTCTTTTTATCGGAAAGGTGGTCCCATACTAATTTGGTTTAGCTCCGATCATTGGATCCTGCATTAGTTAGTGGTACTTCTAAATTTTTATATGAGAATTGAGATCGGTTAATTTTTTGCTTAAGTTTTACTTGTCTTATTTTATTTTATTTCATTACATTTTATTTTATTTTATTTTATTTTATTTGAATTTATTTTGTTTTATTGAATTTTGTCTTTGGATAAGCTCAGGCCATCTAGAGCAACAGCTGGGCGTGCTTTGGACAGCGATAGCATGTACTTTGAGTCATAGAAGTATAATATAAGTTGGGCTGCAAGGCTCATCGCGATTTAAACGATTAAAAACACGTTTAGGAACAGAATAATTTTGAGTTGGCGAGAGTACAGAATATTCGTCATTTTAGTAGGCGAGGGCGTGTCTTCAAGTACATTCGACGCTAGGAAACAACAACAAAATGAGAACCAAAAAGGAAAAGGCTTTTAAAGCGTTAGTGCCCTCCGAAGGAGCAGTAAAATCTTTTAGTCTCTGGTTCTCAAGATGTAGACGACTGAAAGTTCAACTTTTAAGAAATGCAGAGCTCTGATAAAGAAGAAATAGCGTCAAAAGAGATGCTCGACATTATAGGCAGGTACTGGCGAACCTGGACTGTCGCGGAAACGTAATTAAATGAAATCAGTACAATGAAAGAGACCAAGTAGCCATCCGAAGGGGTACAAAGGCCAATGTCAACCTCACACAATCAACCTCTTGCAGCCCAAAGTCAGTAGCCGTTAATGGTACAATGGCAAACAAGGTTTCAGACTCGGAACTACAAAGAAAAATCCAGCAGAAATGATATTCCCAACGTCAAAGTGACCCGGTTTTCAGAGGAGAATTGTTGCGAAAAGAGAAAGAAAACAGCGGAAATTAAGGAAATATCAGAAGCTGTTCTCATCAAGCCAAAGAAGGTCATAGCAACACAGAAGTCCTTAAGAATATTAAATGCAAAATCAAGCCGTCGATGAAATAAAATCAATTAGCAAAAAAATAGCAAAAAACAAAACAAACATTCGCTATCCCAGGAAAATGTGAATACTTTGACAGAGCTGACCAACATCGAATTAGGCTGCGTGTGTTGCAGAGGCTGCGGATAGATAGAAAATGCTGTTTCAAGTATTTAGGGCCCATTCATGTAGCGTAGAAGTGCAAGGGAGCACATATAATAACCCAGGGGAAATGCATTAAAACCGGTGAACTTCGTCGTAAACTGAAATAATGCATTAAGCCGCCAAGTAGATCACATACGCGGATCTGCCGAGTGCGCCCCAAAGCCCCAAAGCGCCCGGAACTACGTTTTACAACCTTTACTTGACCGCTAGGCTGTTTTTCGGCACGCGGGAAAAGCACTAGCTTGTACAAATCAATAATAGTAAGG
>JAPVRG010260327.1:0-10920 GCA_029783565.1 Rhagoletis cerasi
TGGCAACACTCTAAGCTGCCTTTAGTGGCAACATCCAAGTAGAAAATCTTAGAAGGAAGCATACTATCCATGTACCAAATTTCATCGAAATCGGTTTAGCCGTTCCCGAGATAGTGGTCGATATCTGAAGGAATAAATAAAAGGCGGTCAGGTGGCAACCCTAGGTGGCAACCCTACTCGAAAATACTTTGGTTGGTATACGGCCTAAAATACCTTTCATTTGATACCCATATTGCCATATATTGCTTAATATTAAAAAAAAATTGATATAGGTGGCAACCCTGTGAACCAGCCCAAGTGGCAACACCAAAGTAGAAAATCTTAAAACAAAGCATACTACCCATGTACCAAATTTCATCCAAATCGGTTAAGTCGTTCCTGAGATAGTAGTGGATATACAAATATACAAGAATAACTCGTTTAAAGTTATAAGATAAGAGGGCGGTGCCACGCCCCTTTTCCAACAAAAATCTTATTTTTTGTTATGAGATTGTTGTGAGTATCAACTTTGTGTAAATTACCGTTCCTAAATTTCGAAATACGAAGTTTTCATATTTCTGAAATTTCACTTCATTTCATTTATTGCGAAAACATTACTCGTAGTACAATAAGATCTGCGATCTTTTATAGTACAACAAATAAAAGGTAAAACCATAAAGATAAAATAAGGTAGTAATAGCTACTAAAGCTAAAACTTATAATAAAGAGCAGACAATTAAAGCATTTTCTCTTTGTTTGTTGTTGTTTCCGACAGGGTTGGTATATGATGTATTTTGGAACGAATTTCCGTCATCCCTTGCCAAATTTTGGTTTGGAGACAAACCGGTTTCAAACAAAAATTGACAAGGGCGGACGGAAATTCGTTCCAAAATACATCACAATCAAAGCAAAGTGGTTATATATATTAAATTGAAATTTGCTATTTAGATAGCAAATTTTATAGTTATACAACATAAATTTACCGTTATACAAAAAGTTGGCGTAGTTTAAGCCTTATTTCAAATATTTTCAATATCTTGCTTTTTTGTGTCAAGTTACCGGGCGGTACCACGCCCACTTTCTAAAAATTTTTTATAATCGTATTTATTGCTAAGGAGTTATTGTAAACATAAATTTTGAGTAAATCAGCTCCAGTAGTTACCGATTTAACACAAATTTCTTATTTCTGTAAATTACCGTTATATGGGAAATGGACGTTGTTTTTTCCGATTTCTAACCCTTTTCTATATGGGATCTAGATTAATATTTGTGCCAAGTTTGGTAGAAATTAATAAAGCGGCTACCGAAATATACATATAAATCCATAAGTGGGGCCTGGCTACGCAAATTTTTCAAAAATTTACAATATTCTTATTACTCGTTAATATATCATTGCAAATATAAGTTTTGAGTCAATAAGCTTCAGTAGTTACTAAAATATCGCAGTTTTTGTATTTCTGCAAACTACCGTTTTATGGGAGGTGGGCGTGGTTATTGTCCGATTTCGCCCATTTTCAATACCATCCGTCCCTATCCCAATAGAAGTATGCCTGCGAAGTTTCGTTGCGATATCTCAATTTTTACTCGAGTTATCGTGCACACAGACGGACGAACAGACAGACATGGCTTAATCGATTTATCTTTTCATTCTGAGCATTTTGGTATACATATTTCTATATCTATCTCGATTCCTTTAAACTGTTACAAACAACCGTTATGCGAACAAAGTTATACTACCCTTGTGCACAAGTACGCTCGGGTATAAAAAAATATTCTAACTACGCAATTAACTTCCAGGCACATATTAAACTATCTAACTTTATACTTTTTCATTGTTTCCGGGGGTTAATTCTCATAATCCATAAAATACTTGAATTTAGTTGTCTGTGTCTATCTTAATGCATAGCCAAACACTTCCAATTCATTAAAAGTACAATTCAAACAATGAAATGGTGACAAAACAAGGATTAATGTAGTTATAATTTTTTTATGAAAGGAAATTGACTCATTGGTAGGTGCATAACAATGAATAAATTTCTCGCTTTTTTTTTGGATAGCAATACATTTAAGGGCGTACGCTATTAGCTGTATATACCCTGCAGGAAATTGAACTACTTTTAAAGCAATTTAATAAGTACTTTTTTATTTACTACATTCTCACTTTTTCATAGAATCAACTGATTTTTTTTTAACATGGCGATGTCAATTGTCCGACTCTGCATATGATTTCAACTACTTTAAAATTCATTTGGTTTAAATATCTTCAAAATCAGTATTTTTCGTTTGAATACGCCTTCCTTCTGCACTTCACAGATGCTTCTTATTATCATTTTAACATTTTCCCTCTGATGGCATTCGAACCCGAACCTTCCGGAAACCAACGAATAACAGCAAGCACGTCTGCAAACTCAGCCACAGCCAGACATGTAAATATATTTTCAAATGTTCGGTTTGAATTACAATGAGTAAGTCAATAATCTCTGCATATGATTTAAACCACTTTAAAATGCATTTGGCTCAAAGAACTTCAAAAGTAGTTTGTTTTTAACTACTGGCATTTGTTTCAAAGTTGACTTAAAAAGAAATCACTTTCTTCCAACAGGGTACTTATAGATACATATGTACATATGTATTTACTTGCTTGCATAGCAATGAGTCAATGGACGTCATAAAGGAGGGGAGCTATATATGTACATATTTAATAAAAATAAATAAAAAATATAAAATGATAATGCAAATTCAAAAGAAGACAAAGCAATCCATATTAATATTACTTTTTTCTGCATACAAACTGATTGATAGCACCGTGCGAGAGTAAATTGTACACACGAAAAAACATACTCGTGAAAATAGGGGCCAGATACTATAATATAACTGCGTTTTTAGTTTTCTTCTCTGATATCAGGATTTTATTTAAAAGGACTGTAAAATCCCAGGATATGGTTGATTAAAAAACTGTAAAAAAAATTCAGAGCAATTTAGAATAACAACGTAGGTATCCAATAAAAGAGAAAATTCCATAGGATTAAGAAATTTAAATATTTACTTGGAGCACAAGGACGAATTGGTATTGAAAATGTCCGTTTAAAGATATATAAAATGATGCATTTTCAGGAGGAAACTTTCAATACTAATTCGTCCTTGTGCTCCAAAATATCAAGGTTTCTTAATTATATAGAATTTTCTCCCTTATTGGATACCCATATTGTTAATCTACATTGCTAAGCATTTTTTGATCAGTTTTTAAATTAACCATATCCTATGATTTTACGGTCCTTTTAAGAAAAATCCTGACGTCAGAGAAGAAAACTAAAAACGCAGTCATACTATATGTAGCCCCTAGTTCCACGAGTATGTCGATTTTTTCCTGTGTAAAATTTACTGTCTCACGGTGTAATACAGAAGTAAATATTTGCTGGTCTTGAGGCTACTGCTAAATCTATGCAGATGAGTAACTTGCGCGCTTAAAGACGAGACTTGAATTTTAATTGATATCAGGCATTGCGATTTAGAAAGAAGAGTAAGGAGTAAGAAACGTTAGGCTTAAATAATTTTTTAACGACTTACGCCGTTGCAATTGTATTTAACGGGAGCCCGATTATCATATGGAGTTTTTAAACTTTAGCACATATTTATATCAGAGAATTGTGTATGTATGTATGTATTAGGGATGGGTAAATTCGATATTCGAAGCTTCGAGATTCGAATTTTAATCTAAGTTTAGCTCCAAAATGGCAAATTTTTGAAATCGAACTTTGTGATGTTATTGTTCGGATAAAATCGAACTTTTCTAGAAAAAAATCGAATTTCGTCTTTATTTACACAAAAGCAGCCCTGCAACTTTCTTCTTTCTAACTAAATTTGGCATCACTGTGTGTGAAAAAGAGAAAATACATCCATGTTTTTTGGATGGGGTGCATCGAAATATTGCATCGTTGCATATCGATGTATCGTATATAAAAATTGATATTTTCGATGCATCGAATGAATTAAAAATAAACAAGAAAATGGAACAATCGTAACTTCGATAAGTGTTTAAGTATTTACTCACAGTAAAATGTATCAATTGGTTTAAATAGTTGCAAATCCCAGTTATACAAATAACTTCGATATTTTCGATACATTGAATGAATTAAAAATAGGCAAAGAAATTGAACAATCGAAACATCGATAACTGTTTAAGTATTTACTCGCAGTAAAATGTATTAATTGATTTAAATAGTTACAAATCCAAGTTATACAAATAAATTCCAGTGCCGTAAATAAAAATCGATATTTCCGATGCATCGAATGAATTAAAAATAAAAAAGAAAATGGAACAATCGGAACTTCGATAAGTGTTTAAGTATTAACTAGGGACATACCCAAAATGTGGCTCGATAGAGCTCTTCAAAGAAAAATAAATAAAAGCACATCATAAGTCGCAAAGAAGTAGTTTCAATATACATTTTGTTAATTTTTTAATTGACACAAAACATGTATCATGTATAACATTTGATAAACAGTTGGATTTTTATCTAATATTTTTTTGAGAAAAAAACTTCTTATTTGTTGTTTATTTTTGGTTGTGCTAAGAAGAGCGATGCGGATAATTAATCACATTAATGTAAGTTCAATTGAATCTCTTTCGATTTGAGATATCATGCTTTCAAACAAATTTTTAAATTTTCTGTAAAAAATTGTTGAAAATTCGAATGAAATCGAATTTGCACCACCCAATTTCGAATCGAATAATCGAATGGAAGGGCAATGTTCGAAATTCGGAAAAAATCGAATTTCAACCATCGCTATCCATCCCTAGTATATAAATTTGTTTGTGTCCTTTCAAAATTTTTTTCTATTTAAAAAAAAAAAAATTAATGAACCAATTTGCTATGTGCAATAGCTCCATAAATGCATATTAACTAAAATGTTAACGGCTCATCTAATGATTTTCGCTGCCATACTGTCAATAAATTTACTCAAATTCTACACACTCCTTTGCTTAAAAATAATAAACTTGCAGGGCTATGTTGTTACAGCGGCTCCCATGCACCTCATTGTGGTGAGAGTGTTTGTGCCACATTCACTACATTGAGATAATAAATAATGGCGATATCCGTGCAATACCAGAAGCAGCACACCTAAATATAAACAAGTTTATGAGGAATCAAAAAGAGAATTAAAATCTGAGTAGAATGGAAAATACAAAAAAAAAATCCAATAAATAAATGTGTGCAAAGCCAGAAAGATGTACGCACAGATTTAGTAATGTATGTAAATAAGTAGGTATATATGTACATATGAATGTTGGCTAGTTGGGAAGCTTATACATTAAGGTGCCTCACCAAGAAAGCTGCAATCGAATCAGCATATTTGCATACTTTCCACCACTTTATTGATAAAACCTTTATTTCGTAGAACTTCTGAGATTTCCGGTAGAAAAACTGGGTTAAGGGTATTTTGAAGCCAGATTCTTACCGTTAAAGAGTTCTTCCCAAACCGAAACAAATGATAGGTGAATGCTTGGTGCAAACCAAGTTCTCCCAATTCTTCCCGAGTATTAATTGGTGTAAACTCAAATATGAAACTTCTTCTTAAAAATTGTTAAAGAGACTTCACAAAAGCCTTAGCCAGAAGAACTATAGAAACCAAGCAAGCAATTACAACACCTAATAAGTTTATCATAATAATCTGTACGAAAATTTATTTTCTAGATTATAAATATACTAAATAAATAAATAAATAAATAATAGCACATATACGTATCTATAGCAAACAGAAGAGGGCACTCGCTCTCCTTTATGTCCAATTTCCGGATGTCACTTCCATTAAACAGGAGACAGAGTCCCAAAATATCTGACCCTAGCCATAAGAGTGGAAACTGGCCAAGAACATATTCAACCAGCAGTCAGTACTCCATGGCAGTCAGTAAGCATGGCTACTACTGTCATACCTAGTAGAGAGACCGTCTGACTCAATCTCACGTTTCTTAGGTGCGAAGAAGAATAATAATAAGAGGGGGACAGCGTAGTACAGCTACAGACAAAAAAGGGATGCCCGCAAGGAGGTGCACTGACACTTGTGCAGCCTAGTAGTGGACGAACTTCTTTTTCAGGGCGGTGGCTTGAGTTTCGCAAACTACTTTAACCACGTTTGGACAATCTCTCCTCAAACTTGAATGGCAAGTCAAGGTGCTGCCCATAACAGATATAGGTAGTTGCTTTCGAGAAACAATTTGAAAAAGAGTTCTGCAACAAAGCAAGCTGGAGTAACTCTATGCTCGGGCGAGTACTCTGCAGTGGTACACAGACGGCACTTAAGCCCCAACAGGCACTGGCGAAAGCTTCTATGATCCCAGGATGAGACTATCTGTTCCTATGGGGGAAAGTCGCGAACATTTTTCAAGCGGAGGTCTAGGCTATTAGCCAGTGTGCAGAGATTCACTTACGTAGAAGTTACTGTAATCACAGCGTCCTAATGAAAATGAACGCCCTTGCTGAACGCAATGACAGTCGGATGCTGTTGGTGTCAAGCCACAGGCAAGTATAATGAAATGAGGTAGCGGACGGCCTAGATAGGAAGCCAGCGGTATCAACTGCCACAGAGTCTTAACCATTATTTGCAGTAGGTTCATAGGCTAATAGGAATGAGAGAACAACACTGACGAAGCACCCCAGGGTTTCGCTAAGCTATGAGATTATTTGGAGAGTGGACGACTTGAAGAGGTACAGATAACCTCTCTAAAGATAAACTAAGTATTATCGTTAAGAATATGTCCGAATGATCTCTGTCGCTGCTGCGACTCAGCTATTTGCATCTGTCCCTTGAGTATGAGGCAGATTCAAGAAGACGAGATAAGATTCTAGACTCAATATAGTCAAAGGATGACCACAAGCGCTCCTTATATTCAAAAGCTCTACTAAAATTTCCGGGAAATGTGGCACTATAAGAAGTGTTGCTCCGACTCGATTTTCAGTACAAATTTTTGAGCTTGAGCTCACTTCATGAGTACAAAAACTGATCTTGAGCTTAAACTCACTTTTTATGCATAATTTAATAAATTGTACAGTATATTAAATTCTGACTTTAATAGCCCATGCATTCCCACCGAGCCTTAAAATCATTTTATTTTTTCATCTTTTTAAAGCAGCAGAAAACGTCGACCCACCTTAATGCCTAATTTGTACAAATACACCACTAAGGTGCAAATATGTAGGCATCTTTATATGTACATATGTATATAAATCTGCTGGATTTACACATGTTTTTATGTTTATCTCCAACTCGAGGAATTCCTGTTAATTGTTTAAAAAATTTTTATTTGTTTATTTATTCGCTAAGGGGCGTACATTACTTTTTATCATTATATTTCATTTTTTCGTTTTATTTAGCTAACCCCATTATTGTTATTGATTTCTGCATATACTTACATACATACATATGTACGCTTCTATATTTTCTCCAGCGAAATTGTGCGTGAGCCTTTTGTAAATCATCTTTATGCTAATTGTTTACACATTTGTAGTAATTCAAATGCTATGCACTCAATCAATTTATAACACTAAAAATTTGTTTAGTACTTTTGTTTTATGAGCACCTGCGCATGTATTTCTACAACTTGAAAGAAAATTCTACTAATGTTTTTCATATTTACTCAAATTAATGACCGTTGATTAATGGCAACTTGTTTGTGAAGGTAAAAATGATTGAGAAAAATTTCGGGAAAGGTGTGATGAAGCACGTTATTTTAAGATATGATTTTTCCCAAATCAATTAATTCTCTCAAATTAGGTCCATTCAATACCAAAAAAATTTTACGGATTGTTATCAGTTCTTGCAAGTTTTTACTGGAACTGCGTTCAATAACCCAAAAAATTTGCAAGAGAGAGCGAATTCGAGAGCGTAATAACCCGAGAGAGCTGCAAATTCTTGCAAGTAAAAATTTTACTAGCAGGAATTTAAAAAATGAGTTATGTTTCAAATTCAAATGTAAACAGTATTTAAGAGAAAGATTTGATGAGTATTTACTCAAAACCAAATTAGTGAAAATAAACTCTGAATGAATAATTTAAATTTAATTTAGATGTTTTGATTTTTATGACGATGGGAAATACTGCAAACCAAAAGGACTATTACGCGCCAAAACTTAGCCATAAGAAAGTGTCAAAATGTCGTAAGTTGCACGTTTTTACTGGTTTTACGTTCAATAACTTTTTCTGATAATTTTCTCCTTCTCTCACTTTTACTCTCTATTTTATTTTTACGCTCTTGCTGCAAGTACTTACTGGAAAAGTTATTGAATGGACCTATAATCTCCGCAGATTTTTGCTCCCGAAAAATTATCTATGACTATGAGCAAAATGTTATGCTATTAGCACCCAGATTTTTCCCATGACACACAGAGGTGTCGAATTGGAATTTACTGTTCAAAACAGTCGAAAGCCTTCATTTTCCAAACCGATTTAGTTAACTTTTCTTTTAATGAAAGTTAATAGGGATGGAAAGGACGAGCTCAGAATCGATTCTTGACTTTGGAATCGACTTTTAGGTTTTCGATTCTTAGAGTCGATTAATCACCTCTGAAAGTCGACTTTATGACTAAAATTTACTTTTTAAAATAATAAAATTTAGCCATTAAGGCCTAAAAATAAATTAGATTAAGGTAAGACAAAATTTAACTATTAAAAAAGTTTAGTAAACTTTCAAATTTACGTTTTTAGATTGAATGTCTGAATTATTATTTGTATCGCTTCCTCTTTTGTGTGATTGTTTTTCTTTACTATGAGAAGGATCAATTTTATGAACATGTTGAAAATTCTTCGCATAGTTGATGTGCTTTTGTTAAATAGAAACTCTTTTCCACAAAGATTACACTATCAATTATAAAATTGTGTGTAGTAATGAACGCTCGTTGCTGAAGGCCGTTTATTTAAATATTGTATTTCCATATTTTCATATTACATAATAAAGTGGCAGTGTTGCCAAAATAATAATACTAATAAATAAAATAATAACTTTGAGTTTACACTACGGTAATAGGATGCTAAAACTTTCAAATTGGCTAATAATGTTACCATCAAATACAAAGAGACAGAGAAAACACAAAAGTCAAAAAGTCATCCAGTGAAAGTCGATTCTTGATTGACTTTAGGTAACTGAACTCTATTCCAAATTCGACTAAAAGCAGAGTCGACTTTCCCATCCCTAAAAGCTAATGAGATTTGGAAAAGATTTGTCGATCCCGATTTTTAAATTTGTATTTGCTTATATAAAAGTTTTTAGTGCAAGGTGTACAAAAAATAGAAATTTTGAAGAAAATAGATTCTCCTGTTGAAAACAATTACAGGCTTGCCCCAAAAACAAAAAACAAAATTGCACAAACAAATTTTGAAATGTTATAAAACAATTTTCAAAAAAATACAAATTTACATGCAGTTTTATAGCCTATTAAATTTTAGTATAATAAAGTGCAAGATTCAAGTGGCTTAGAACTTGCGTTGATTTTTAATAACTAGTCATATTAATTTTGAACATTTGACAGATCTACTTAATACTGCAGCTCAGTGCTGTCTTCATCAGCAGACAATTTGCTAATTATTAATTTTTCATTTTGGTATTGTTGTTGTGAAAAATTTCGTCCGTCATATTCGATTCGAAATCTTGAATTTTGAAAATTCGACCTTGGATTTGTGATTAGCGACCCCCAGAACTTCTATATACCAAATTTGATGGAAATCGGTTAATTTTTTAAAATCGTCACGTGGTTCTCGCCTCCATTTGGATTTTAAAAAATTTTACCATAGCAGTTTCGTTTTTGAAAGAAGAGTTCAAGAGCTTTCATTTGGGAAATTGCAGACCTCAATTTGGTTAATGATGCTAGTTTTATAACCGATTTAGTAAAAAAAAAGTAGAGTTCACGTGGCACTGGCGGCCATATTTGACTTCAAGACCTTTTGATTGACCTATAGATTGACATTTAATGGACTAAACCAATTTTGGCTTATATGGCGTCTTCCGTTCACAAAGAATGCCTCATATATACATATACTAGCTGACCCGGCAAACGTTGTTCCGCCATATCAATTATTTCTATATCTTGGTTTGTTTAATAAAAATTAACGAATGTGATGTAAGTTCTAGTACTCTATCGTGAACACTTTCAGGGGTATGCAGTATGAAAAATTCGGTTTGTGTGGGAGGTGGCACGCCCCTTTTTCCAATAAACCCAATCTTTCTCCATAAGTTTGCAATTGCTTTCATATATATCCATACCATGTTCGAGTCCTCTTCCATGAACATTTACCGGGAAATGCAGTATGAAAAATTCGGTTTGCATTGGACGTGCCACGCCCCAATTTTCTTTATGACTATGTGATTGATTTCAAATATCTTCATACAAAGTTCCAGTACTCTACCATGAACACTTCCAGAGATATTCAGTATGAAAAATTCGGTTTGTATGGGAGGTGCCACGCCCCCTTTTCCAATAACCACAATTTTTCTCCATGAATATGCGATTGTTTTCATATATCTCCATACCATGTTCGAGTACTCTAGCATGAACACTTCCAGAGATATGCAGTGTGGTTAATTCGATTTGTATGGGAGGTGCCACGCCCCCTTTTCCAATAACCATAATTTTTCTCCATGAATATGCGATTGTTTTCGTATATCTCCATACCAAGTTCCAGTACTCTACCATGAACACTTCCAGAGATAAGCAGTATGAAAAAGTCGGTTTGTATGGGAGGTGCCTCGCCCCCTTTTCCAATAACTACAATTTTTCTCCATGAGTATGCGATCGTTTTCGTATATCTTCATACCAAGTTCCAGTACTCGACCATTAACACTTCCAGAGATATGCAGAATGAAAAATTCGGTTTGTATGGGAGGTGCCACGCCCCCTTTTCCAATAACCACAATTTTTCTCCATGAGTATGCGATCGTTTTCGTATATCT